>JAMKCH010040267.1:0-21430 GCA_023653785.1 Ophioderma brevispina
TCAATGTTGGCTGACAAGACAAAAGTGTTTGGGGGTCGCACATCAACCTTATCATTTGGAAATGGGGTCTCAGGCACTCTTGGACTAGTGGCAGTTTCGGCAGGAAAAGACAATTTTATATTTTTGGGCTCATGCATAACCATTTAATCAATTGAGTGCTGATGATCATGAAATTCAGGGCTTCTTGAAGTGTGTGCTGCTCTGGTGTGTTCTAACTTGCCTATTTGACCTGTAACCCTTTGTGATCCAAATCTATTCATGCCTTAAAAGACCACATTTGTATGGTTTTAGAGAAATTATAAAACATGGAGTATAAAATATATTAATCCAATGAATATCAGTATATTATGTGATTATGCAGTTAAAATGTAAATTGTGCAGTTCAGTTGAGGCCTATCATGTAATTTCAAATTGTGATATATATCTCATGAAAAATGTACTTGTGACCATTAAATGAATCAAATTACAGTAAAGATTTTATGTTATCTTACTAGATTAACCCTATCACGTCAGAACGGCAATTACAAGTAATTGAAGTTACCTCAGTTGCCGAATTCTGCTGCTCGGACGTCAGAAACTTTATCACTCTTATGCATTGCTGGGAGTTGCCACTGAGACGCTTTCCCCTCAGAACACCCGTTGCTGTGCATTGCCACTCAGGGATCCCTGAGGAGATTGCCGAAAACCAATTGCTTTCTATTGCCATTGAGACATCCCCACAGCATATAAGGTAGTTCCCAGGGCCATCTTGTATCCTACCATGCACTACTTTCCCGAAGTATTTTGGGGGGTTTCCGGGAATGTCGAGTATATGTTGGACCTTACGAATTTGGCAGAGGTGTCAAGGTCAAATTTGCGAACCCGGAAGTGTACATTCCGGCCATTGCTTCGCATTGCCATTCGGACGTTTTTCCTTTAATTGCTGGGAGTTGCCACTGGCACTGTGACATCTTCCCCTCGGGAGACCCATTTGCTGCCAATTGCTGGTGGGACTACAACACTATTTGTGCTGTTTTTTCGCTGGAGGGAAAACGGATCACCGGCAATGCAAAGCTCAATTGCATCCTATTGCCGGTGGGACATCAGGAGATATTTTTGTATTGCTTTCTATTGTCGTTCAGTTGTGTTGCCGGGGCGACCCCCTGACGTGTTAGGGTTAATAAAAGAATTGTAACTCCAATGACAGCATGAAGCATAGTGCTCAGCAATATGACCTACCTGTACAATGAATTTGAAGTGATTTAATGACCTGCATGTATTCCTACAATACTGCAACCATGATTTGTATTCACATCCGTAGGATCTAATTGATAGACACAAATTTTAACATTCTTTAATTTGTTAGTTTACAACATACCAGCATACAAAATAATGCTGTATCATATTTTGTAATTAACCATTCACAAAAGCTGGAACTTTTTTTTAGGAAATATTTTTATGCGTTAATAAGATTATCCAATACACAGTCACATTCACATGTTAGAGACTGTGGCAGCTCCTGAGTCACTACAGTTAGCATTCTAAGTTACCGGTGGTCACTCTCAAAAGTCCTACTCATTGCCAGTCAGCAGTGTCACTCCAGGCACCAGTGTCAATCCAAGTCAACAAGTGTCACTCCAGTCACTAGGGTCACTCCAAAGTCACTACTCATGGGCCAGTCACCAGTGTCAATCCAGAGTCAACCAGTTCACTCCAGAGTCCCCAGTGTCACCCCAGAGTCCCCACTCAGCATTGCACCAGTGTCAATACGTCCACCAGTGTCCATACAGTCACCAAGTGTCCAATCCAGAGTCACCAGTGTCACTCTCACAAGTGTCACCTCCAAAGTCACCCCACTCATCCAGTCACCAGTGTCAATAGTTACCAGTGTCATAGTTACCAGTGTCATAGTCCTCCAGTGTCCAATACAGTCCCAGTGTCAATACAGTCACCAGTGTCATACATTACCAGTGTCAATACCGTCACCAGTGTCATCATACATTCACCAGTTCAATCCCGAATCCACCAGTGTCACTCCAGTCCTAGTGTCACACCAATTCACCACTCATGCCAGTCACAGTTGTCAATAGTTACCAGTGTCAATAACATTCCCCAGTGTTCATATCACCATGTCAATACAGTCACCAGGGCATCCCCAGTCACCAGAGTCACCCCAGGTCACCAGTGTCATCCAGAGTAAACCAGTGTCACTTTAGAGTAACCCACCTCATTCCAAGTCACCATTGTTACTGAGAATAGGCCAGGAGGCCAAAAATTATGAAGTTGATGATTGTTTCACCATGCAGAAAGTACTCAGAATCACTACAACACGCCATGTAGTGGTGGTGGTGGTGGTGATGGTGGTTGTCAAGGGCAGGGGAAGAGCTGAGTCACTGCTTGGTCCTTTTCCCAAGCCTGAGAAACATGAGTCTATTGCAGTTTTGGACTGCAATCATTTTGCATATAGGATGCAGGAAAAACTCACCCAACATGATTTAGGTATAAGCCGAAAGAAAGCCCATTCATCATTTAAGGCCAGTCTTTACTTTTTTTTTAATCCCCTAAAAAATCAACAACATCTGGAAAAGAATTGCAATATATTTTCATTCTCTTCCCTCACTGCTTTATGCAAAATTCTCAAATGTTAAATCAACAGTCAGTCTGCCCCATGAATATTTTTTAAACCCCTAAGCCTAGAACTATTAATTTCACCTCTATACCAATATCATATCCAGGTCGACGAGTTTTGTGTAACTGCCATGACCCCTTAGATCCACTACTGTATTCCGCAACACAATCTGCTTACTTTCTGTTCGCCACTGGTGTGAGAACATGTGTGTACATATCTGATTGGTCCACTACAACAGGACGACTTGTTCCTGGTGGCCATACCATTGGGGAACTCTCTCTGCACCCTAACAGTGAGAAAATGTATTCTAGTGAATTTTCTTGTCAAAAGAGAGTAGTAGATTGTGTGTTTGTGGAAATTGGGCCATGTAAGATTGAGGTTTAGTCCTCTGGTAAGCCATACTACTAGTGCCATGGTGTCCAAACCTTTTTGCACGAAGGGGCCGCAGTTGGTTTAATTCCAAAACACTTGCGGCCACAACCAGTAATCGGGGCACCCCAAGTTGTTTTTATGAACATGCCTACAAAAGTCTGGAAATAGGACCCATACCTATACACACAATATATGTCGAAAAAGTGATGCCCATAGCAATACCAGAATGCAGATTATTGTCAAATTAACAGCAACACACAATTTTCCATTTTTTGTTGCCTTTTTTAGCAAAATTTGAACAAATTTGGTTGAATTTGGAGGAATTGGACTATTTTCCATATGTTTTGGAAAATTTGGGGTTTTTTTTTTCAGATTGAGGAAATTGAATTGAAAAGGGGAATCTTTTTAAATCTATTATTTAAGTATTTATGTATTTTTTAATTTTTTTCTGGAAGTACCTCACAGGCCACATGGTGCGCTTAGCAGGCCGGCAAATGGCTCGCGGGCCGCAGTTGGCAACCCCTGTACTAGTCCAGCAGTGACTGGCGCACACCCCAATTTTCACTCTCAAATCAGAACGCTCATTGGGCCGTATTCTTCCAATTCCAAATGGAAACCATAGAGAAAGCAGAACTCTTGATATCCAATCTAAGATCTACTTTACCAAGTAAAGTACAGAACTTGTACTAAGATGTTTGGAAGTTTTGAGCCAAAATGTCCCCCATTTTGGTTGACCATATTAATTTTACAGAGTACTCTATGGGGAAATACAAAATCATATTTATTCCTCATTCTTTATTATCATAAAACATCAAATAACAAATAAAATACAATATATCCCAGGGCACTCTGCTGAACTCCAAAAGGAGAGGAGCAGACAGGCATGGGAAACATCACCAATTACATTGACCAATTCCTAACCAACTCAACACAAATAACATTTAAAAGTGAAAAACCCAGGAGGTTTGGGGTTGGGGGACAGCCTACGACGATGAACAGGATATTAAATCTCATATATGGGTGCGGAATCCCAGTTAGGCTTCATTTCGAGCGTTACCAATTGAATAGCTACATGTGGATGGCAAAATTTTGCTCATGATTTTTGGCAATGGCTTTTTTGTTCTAGATTTACCATCAAGAAAGGGAAAACCTCGCCAATCTTATCATATTGTCAGCTTCACTAACCCTCTGGAACCAATTTCCATCATTAAGATGACATTTATACCCCTCCTGGATAATATCAGACAGAAGGTTTCATACCGGAATGTTTTGAAGCTCATGGCCTACTTTTGAATGTTAGTTCAAATGGACCGTAATCTTCAACATATTGAATGGACTTTTTGTATTGTTGATAATAATAATATCCGGTATTTGGGCATAGGCAAATGCTGGGTGGGAGGGTACCTCCAATCACTATAACAGAAGATCTGCATATATTTTTGAAATATCTGGGTTTTAATCCGGTTATGAATGCCTTGGATCAATATGAATAATAATACTGTTTTGTGTCTCCATGTATAGCGCCCCTGCTGTAAAAGATTATTTACAATTGTTAGGACATGGCGGAGCGTTTGGGTTGTTATTACGAGTTTGTGCTTTTACATGTAACCCCTCTTCCCCAATTCCGACGATTGGTGACAGTGGGCAAAACATCTATCAAATTTCACTGCAACGCTCCAAAACGTTTCTGGGTAAGTTAATCATCCATGGATTTCCATTTCCATGTAGATCCGACTTTTCAGCTTCGATAACTTTAAGCATGTTACCTTGGACAACCAATGGCCGAATATAATCCCTCCACTGTTCATATTGGTCATTTTAGGATTTGTTTGATGTTACATTTAATCTCACTCCATTTAGAGTTTGGTGATTTAGAGTAACCTTTGGAAGCATTCTGGAAGATGTTATTCCACCAGCCGCTTAACTACCACACTACAACTTTTCAATCTTTTGTTGTCCAGACTTGATCTCCTCTGATTTTACATGGAGGGCATGGACGACCCTATCATCTCCTTTCACCAAACCTTCTAGCATAAGACATGGTATGGGCTTCCAGATAGATACTGAAGTCTTGGTATTGACAAACCATCAAGACTGTGTAGAAAGCTGGTGTTGTAACCCGTAACCGATAGGCCCAACCATGTCTTTATAATATTATTGGATATGGTCCAGACACGTTAGCTGCCGTGCGTGTTAAATTCATGCACAGTAAATGTACATTATAAGGCTGGTAAGATACTGTAATTTACCCCCGAAGTTAGAATTCGTCCTCGCTTGGCACTATTAATATTACTTCATATGTTTCATTACCTACCTTACGCTGAATGATACAAATACTCTTTAACCTTTATACCATGAGTAATGTGTTTTCCAAGAAACTTCGCGGAGATCTTTCCTTGTTTTAACACCATTTCCCTAAATTAAATTGACACGTATTTGGCTCCCGCTACATATTGACATCACGAACTTGCATTTGGAGCGGCTTAAAGTAAGATTCATGGATTTGGTTATATGGTTTTAATCTCATTCCATTATTTTTGATGTTTCGTTGTCGGCGGTAATAAGGCAGAAATCATCTCAAAAGGTAGTTACATACCGCTCACACTCCATGTTTAACCACAAGTATTCTCAGTGTTTAAAACCTAATAATAGGGTTAAATACGAGGAGAAAAATAATGGGATAGGTTCCCTTGGAAGACACCTCTTTTAAACTGGAATGGTATGCTTCTCCAGCCAGGGGCCGCTTACCTTCCTTCAAGGGTTGTCATACGTTTTTTTTGTATATACGTAAAACGGCTGGGTATTTTGTTTTCTTCTCTCTGGAGGGTATAATGAATGAGATTGTCTCACATGAAAAAGGTTGAAATAAGTGGTGGCAAAACTTTACAGTGAGTTTTTGGGGTTAAGGCCATTCTATCAATATGAAAAGAAAAACTTTATATAACAAGCAAACTCGGATTTACGGCGATTCATAAACTAATGTCCCCTCGATCGCGATCACTAACATGCATAACTGCCACTATATTCTACAATATTAACCCCCCCCCTCCCCCCTTCCCCGACAGCCCCACCCGTCCCCTCCCCGACACCACTCCGTCCCCCTCACTCCCCGAACACCTCCCACACAGTCCCTCTCCCCCCTGTCCCTTCCCCGACACCCCACCTTCCCCTCGCCCACCACCCCACCTTCCCTCTCCCAAACATACACCCCACCCCTCCCTCCATCCCCTCCGACACAACACACCCCACCCTCTCCCTTCCGACAGCCCACCCGTCTCCCTCCCTGACACCCCCCCTCCTGGAGTCATCCATACCCCTCCTTCCCCCCCCTGGATCCACGCACCCCTCCCCCCGAGTCCTCCCTCCCCAAACCCCCACCCCCCTCCACCACCCAGACACACCCACCCCTCCACCTCCGAGACACCCACCCCAAACCTCCCCTCCCCGAGACACTCCACCATCCCCTCCTCGAACCACCCTACTCCAAACCCGTCCCCATACACCCAACCTCCCCTGTCCCTCCCAACCCCACCCCTCCCCTGCATATCCAATGTATCGCGTTTCAGTGATTAACCGCAATATGCATATTTTAATTAGATCAATCGCATCAAGAAATGCCCCTTTAATTGGTCCACTAGCACTTGAACCAATTAGCAATTCCACAATATGTATGGCAGAGTGTCTTTAAAATAGCAAAGGAATTTTGTATATCCATGTACCGTTTTAGCGATCCAGCAATTACGAATATTTTAATTAGCCATTTGCATCCCTGAGCACGATATATCCATTACTTTCAATAGCGCGAAGTGCCAACATGATAGGCTTTCATGCAGTGAAGAATTTGCATATTAATCATAGTGTCAAAAATATAAGTGGATTACGCCAAATTTTGTATATTAATTAGCTCTTTGCATATGTAATTTGACTGAAATATGCCCAAAATTTAATCAGGACAATACTCTTCAACCCGCTTTCCTTCCCACCAAGTGACATCATTATACTCCTTAAAGAACTCAGATAACTTGTATACAAGCTTGCTGAAAATTTTTCTTAAATTGTGCAAATTAAGAACTTACCTTGATTACATTTTACGAACACAAATCTAATGTGGTCGAGAACTCATCAACCCGCTTCTTTCCACCAAGTAACATCATCGTAGCCCTACGGCACTCCAGATAATTGGTAACACACATTGACCAATGTTGACGTCTTTTCTGTGCAGTATTGACCTTTTGTGCAATCAGATAAATGATAAATGGTACACACTACAACAAATGTTGACATTTTCCTGTGCAATATTGACCTTTTGTGCAATATTACCTACTTTTCCCCTACACTCTGACAGACCCAGGGGAGGACCCTGGGGGATTGAATTACATGGTAAGTAGGGCTTTCCCCCTCCTAAAATTATCCAAGTTTGCTACTCTAGTCACCTAAAAAAGATATGGTCAAATGTTTCCAGGGTTCACATTTTTATCATGGACACATCGGACTCAACAGACATACGGACAACCATACATCCCGGACATACAGATGGAGCACATTTTATAGTCCTTTAAGGGCCTGCTTTGTATCCTGGTACCAGTACTACTGTTCCTTGGGCCGAGTTGCGGCGGCTAAACCATCACCCATTGGGTTTCTAAGACGGAATCGTGAATGGAGAGAGTGTAGCTGTTACCCTGGTAGAATGAAAAATCTACCTACAAGGCGTCAGCTCTGGTGAGCTAATAATGGCCATCCACCCATCTGCCTGCATGGTGGGCGTGGTTGCCGCAAAAGCTAGGCCCACCGCCGCAAACGGTGGATTGGCAACGGGATGGGGAATCCGATCAATTATCTTTGCTCCAATAAACCCTCACACAGCAGTATTGCTGAATGTGAGGTGAACCCAGCCACCCCTGTTTAGCGGACAAAACGGATTTAAAACTTTGGTTTAACTAACTAATAATTTGCCTACCTGCTCTGTTCCTTGTTTCTGCCTCCAAGTATGACCTGTATACATGATTGAGTTGGTCATATACTTTGGCAATGATGCCTAGGTTTACATTGCTGACCTGGTGACAAGAGCTAGGAACAAAGAACACAGAAGATGAGTTTAACAGTATATTATCACTGAGAGTGAAAAAATATTACTTCCGGAATAAATCTTCTAAAGTATGGCTAGTGCTGTGAAGTGTACACTTTAAAACATGTACATGAACAAAGGGTCAACTTCAATCGTTTAAAAATTCACTACACGTTTAGCACCTCAGTAAAAACACTAACTTTTTCAGTAGTATTTTATTTGTCTGAACGTCAAATTTTCACCAAAATTACCCGCCGTCAGTTAAGTTAACAGTTCCAATGCTGCTTCTAGAAAGGTGTTCCTCCTACTTTTACAGAAACGGGAAATCCCCATTTAATTAACCAAGTTCTTGTACGGTGCGAGTGTTACAAGACCTGTGTTTCCGTATTACTCTATGGAAAGAGAACTAACTACCGGGTACTATCGCTAAAGGGACCAACTTGGTAACAAAATGGAGGTGCCCAAAAGTATTTGCGTTGCTGGGGTCTTTGGGATATTCAACTGCTTTAATTCTGGGAATTTAAAAACATAATGATGAAAGTACAAACAACATTTTTAATGGTTCAGATGATGATATGATGCGAATGCAATAGCCGGGTAACCTGTTACATACATGGATTATGCGCTAAATTGCATTTGCCGTGGAAGTACTAAATCGGCAGTCGTTATGTGCCGTGTACACGTTAAACGAACAAAATACTGATCGTGTAAACAGATAGGACTTAACGTTACCTCCCAGCTCTAGTATGGGCATTCCCCAAAGTCACATCTTTTTCCTATTTGATTTTATTTAGAAAATATTCTCGATAACTCAAGAAAGCCTCTACAGGAAACTTATTTCCATGGGGGATCATTTGCCGGGGAAGGATTGGGACAGCCATGTGGGGGGGGGGTAATCACCCTACAACTTTTCAAAATTGATTGTGATGTGCATGTACAGGTATGACTCCCTGTATCCAAAAGACAGGGTTATTTGCCTAAATTCCCAACTGATCCATGGGGAGATCAAATTCCAACTTCAATCAATAGCTCTTGTACATATTAAATTCAGAATTTAGTACCTGATTAAATCCTGCTAGAGTGTTCCCGGAATGGATTGAACCTTGGGTGACCTCCAGCACCAAAGGTATACCCTAACCAGTGGACTATGCTTACGTTCTCGCCCATTGTTCATAAACATGAACAATGCAGTCCCCTGTTGTGGTGAAATTTACCTTTCTTACCTTTTTTCAGTAAAATAAACTACTCAGCTCTGTATATATTCCAGCATCCATTTAGAGTTAAAAGACAATAATTTGGTCAAATAAATATAAACCTTTACCTTGTCGACACAAAGCCGTTTAGTATCACTTTTTTACTGTCCTTCCTCAGTAGAAGAAAGTCAAATCAATCGATTCTGTAAAGATATTGATTATGATACATAGTTTACTTGTCTGATACAAAACAAAGACCTTCTTTAATGCACGGCTGTAACCATTGATCCACCCCCACCCACACACACTGGTTAACAGACCTGTCCTTTATGCAATAAGTAAAGGATGGGGGGATATACAATATCCCCCAAATATTTTTAGATGGGATGGACAATAACGATCATCCCCCCATGTTATAAGACATGCTGTGCATGTCTTTTTGACCAAAAATAACTCATATTTTAACCATCATAGGTTAAAATGTAATTTTCTCTGCGCGCGATTGTTATTATTCCAATTAACATTTAACGATATTAGCTTCTAAAGGGCAAAATTTTTAGTGCGTTTCGCCCGCTCATAAATGTGCTAGTGTGATCTTTTTCAGCAAACCCTAGTTTCGTTCAATCAATGTGTCCATCAACCCACATCCCCCCAATTTCCCAGGAAAGGAAATTTACGCGCACGGGTTTGGCCAGAGTTAAGAAAGAATCAAGAGACTGGTTTTAAAAAGTCTGTGGGGTAGACTATCCTTAAAGGGACAGCAGCGATTTGCTGAGTCCGAAACCTCGAAAAAATCATGAAAATTCGTATTTTGGTATTTTTGTTACTACGGCTTAGATGTTTGCTAACATAACCTGGCAATGTTTGGCTTGAAATCTGTGTATTAAAGCCAAGGCAGTACTTTTTACTGATTCTGTAATTTCACGTGCGTATCAAAATTCCGAATTGCGATCAAATAAGCCTTCCTTTCCGTGTGAATATCACAGATTTTCTATAAGTGTAATTTGTGCACCATGACCATGTACAGTTTGACCTCAAACACAAAAATATTATTGATCTTTGTTTATTCTGAACTGGTTTAAACCACAATCAGGGCTGTTTATGGATTTTGAATCCGTCTCGCTGTAATTCCTATTTTCGGAAGACGGTTGACAAATTTCCTCAAATACTTCCCATTTTTTCACTATTTGATGTTTTGTTCCGACCATTAAAGTATTTATTTGGAATTGTACATTGTTATCTTTGATTTATAAACTGCTAAAATGCATTTCCATTTTTTTTTTATTCTAATTCTCTCGCTATTATCGCTGCTTATCCCTTTTAAGTCCATTCATACTTGCAGTGCAGTAAAAATAGATGAAAACCATCTCTGACTCAACACAGCAGCAGTGCAATTGCAATTTGAACTGTGTTGCTGGTGCACTGAATCAAGATGGTTTTCATCCATTTTTTCAGTGATTTTGAATGGACCTTTAGAGATACATGGAAGACTAAGTAAAACTACCTTTATCTGGTATCATGGTAACAAGTTGGTTCTGTTATAGGGAACACTGCCAGAGACCCCTAGCTTGGCATCAATTACTATGTAGGTTGGAACACGACCAGTGGGCGATCGGAGGTATGTGAGTTAAGGAATAAACTAATACGGAAACAGGACTCTAACCTTAAAACAACAAATAAACATGTAAGAGTAAGATCTGCATATCATCACAATTTGGTCTGTTATGATTTCAGTTGATTTTCCTGCATACAAAGATTTGTTCTACAAACTGATATATTGACAAAAGTACCCAAAAAAGAGATACAACGATACTCGAAAAATGGGGGACAATGTTTCTGGTAGTAATTTTTTTGTTTAAAAATAAAGGGACATGCTGTCCCAAATAGGTCGTCCAGTTATGTGGTCAGAGCATAAGAGAGCAATATAATGACCCAAGTGACCCCGAATGACCTTTGACCTCCCCACCTACGCCCCTCCACATAAGGTCCATACATATCGCCCTGTACTGTGCATTGTTGTTGCATAAAATCAATGAATTTCCTGCCACACGCTTAACGCAACTCACTCTAGATCCAGTTAAAATGAATTGAACTTATTGTGGCACCGTGCTGGCAGCATCTGGGTAGAGAACTTGCAGTTTAGCAGGCAACTCACCGCAGTGCAATGCTAAATATGAAGGAACCTTAAATTTTATGCAATTGGCAATATCAATTATACTAGATTCCAGTTGATTAGGGAACAGCCTCTCCTCTACTTCTTTGTATGTGGAGGTATGAATTGAGGGAATTATTATGTAAAAACTATAGTCCGTGTATTTTGTGGTACGATGTCGCTAGCCATTATAGCCAACCCTGACGCGTGGGCCCATTATTCACATTCCCAATCAATAGTCAAGCATAAACCCTAGATGTTCAAAGAAAGCGCAAACTAAATCTAGGAATAGTTTCATTGACAGACATTTGAAAGCTGATTTTTTATGAATGCTGAAGATAAAAGTTCTGCATTGTTCACCAAAGGTGACTGAAACCTTAAAATTTATATGATCACATTGTTCTGTTGAGGCAATGTTTAAACCAATTCTTGGGTGATCAGACTATGCATCACACATAGTATAAAATAACAAAGTATTACTTGACGAACAACGTACGTTATTTGTAGTTGGCCAGTTTCATTCAATCCATTCTCTTTTGTATTGCGAGGAAGAATCGAACATTTGCTGGGTATTTCTGTCCCCTATTTTGAGAAGACGAAGTCCAAACTCCACCCACAACTCTTACCATCAACCGGGAAATCTACTATCACCCCTAACTTTCATCACCATTGTGACATGGCCACTACAAACTGACCGGAAAGTCCACTGGGACGGTTTTGAGACTGCCCTTCCTGAATACAGGCTGCATCGGGGATGGGGGGATGTGGGTAGGACATGCCACCTAACAGCAACAGCGATTCAACACAGCATCAACTTCCGTTGTAGTCTGTTCAAGACTTACCGGTAGGAGGGCACTCTTCCGCATATCGAACGGTTTTTACACACACGACTTGACTAAAGACAGGCCTGGTCACGAATCTTTAAATATAAATGACCGTTTTGGAAATTACCTATTTTGCGTGGTGTTAATCCACTAACGTCCCGAGTTTTGAAGTCAATATTTTTCTAAGTATCATGATATTACTAAGATCTTTGAACCAAGGTTTACGAGGTGATTTTGTAATGTCACTGGACCAAGACCCCCGCCATGGAATTGCACATAGCAGTTCCTCAAATTACGTTTGGAAATCCCCAAGCCCAATCGAGTAGATTGTGTCCACCCCCCCCCCCCGGGCTGCATTTTCATTCTTGATCCCCTGGGGCAGCCAGTCGGCATGCCCTTTGTGCAAGACATTAGAATTTGATTATGGAATATGTTTTAATTTGTCCTTCACTGCAGTATGCACATTACTGTTTTGCCACCTAACTGCACCATCTGCTTAACACTTTCCTGGACTTTGGGCCAATGGCGTAACGGCCTGCCCGCTCTGAGGGGGCAAAATTCCCAGTCTTGGGAATTTTTCCCTCTCAGGGTGTCAAAAGCCAATTTTTTTCCCGGTCAGAGGGCTAATAAAGGGCTGATTTAGCATGATTTTTTGCAAATTTTTCCCGCCAAAGTCGTCAGGGGGGCAAACCTGCCCCCCTGCCCCCTGCCTGTTATTACGCCTCTGCTTTGGGTTCTATCTTTTTAGCCCAGATTGCTTCAGCGGTTCCATTGTTTAGGCCAGTCCTTGAACATTACTCAAACCACGAGACATAGCATTCTGCCGAAAGACTTGCCAGCTTTTCTAGCCAAGTGTCCGCCTCGAGGCTGTTTTTCAATGAACTGCAACCCGATATAAGCTCATGTTCCCACACCACGTTTTTCCGACTGGAGGTCAGTAATTGCCAATCTTTATCCTAACAGTCCCTGGTGTGTGCGGCCCCCCGAATGTGCCTATCACGAGTCCCACGGAAAGGGTATAATGCACTGAAATTCTACAGCCAGGCAGTCTCAAAACCTGACCCACAACGGCTTTCCACCTGTCAGTCCCGTTATTTTTTCATACCATGTCCCATTTGACAAGGTGCCACCTGGTAAAGCAAAGTTGCCATTTTTGTTAATCTGGGTGGATCCAGCAAGTATTTGAAAAACAAAATCATGGTCACCTTAAGCAAGTGTTTTTCATATTCAGTGCCACTTTAAGTGTATTGTTTTAAAAAGAGCAAGTTCATTCAGACTAAAATCAACCGAGACACTACTATACCACATCTTCGATGTCCTTCAGAAAGTTGCTACCAGTTTAGGATTGCAATTTTTTCTTTCCTGCCACGTACGACTGCTCAATGGCATGCTCCTGCACCTCCATTAACAATCACCCTCCCATTTGAAAGCCAGCTCCAACACTTATAAAATCTCATGAATGACTCGGGTTCTTTATTAATTATGCTGCCTTTTCCACGTCATGGCCCTGTGCAGGATATCCAACTTATTGGAGTTTGCACAGTATTCGACAGATGCAATATCCAACAAATCAATAACAAACTAAGAAAGCTTTCCCATCATTTTCATCAAAGATCATAGATCACGCTAACTTCTCTCATTCTAACCGGTTTGGTGTTGGTAACCATCCATGGTGAGGGTGATAGCCTTGATAGGGATAGGGGGGCCAAGCAAAGGAATATAAAACTACATAACCATCTTGTTTCCTCCTCTTTTGCTAGGCGATATCAAATACCTAGAGTCTCGGACGAGAATAGTGAGAAATTGTCACATCAGTCCTTATAATCCACAATCTGATACACTTATCTACTTTTGATAATATAATGTTACAGTATACAGATTCAATTTCTAAGTCAAACTGATCCAACAGCTTAAGTTATAACACTCATAGTCCACTGTCATAGTATACTGGCTAGATTTTTTTTCCCCAATTTATTTATCTTTCCCCAAATGTTGATACAAATAGGCATGGGAAAAGCTCATGGATTTGACTGGTGACCTCCGGAATACTAAGATAAGGTGCTATTACTCACAAAGCCAAAAAAGCAAAATGATTGCCCGCAGACGGAGTGGCCATCTCCTCTGTCATTGGTGTTGGGTCCAGACTCTCCCCTCATATAATGGGGAGCTTTCGATTTCCATGACAGATCGTTCTACGACGGTAAAGCAGCCAAGTCTGGTGTCGTCCCCCCACAACGGTTGTAGGACTATTTGCGTGTTGTAGAATTTGGAGGAGCGACGTATCGCAAAGTTGGCGCATGCGCCCACATGTTCCGAGGAACCGTCTAGAACTTATCTTTCGTGGATTTCGCAAGCTCCCTAATGTTGCGTGTGGTTAGCCACTATCCCCAGCACGTTGAGTCTGTTTTGCATTCCGCAGCATATATGCCGGTAATCAATTTCTACTCCTGGGGGTGGAGAGACGCAAGCAAGGTAAAGTGCTTTGCCCAAAGTGCACAACACATCAATTGGCGACAGCGGGGCTTTTTGTTCAAAGCCCACAAACCTATGCTTATTAGGCGAGCGGTGATCCACTGCCCAACCACATGTTCCCTCCCCTACAAAGCCATGTATGATAGGTAAGTGTAGAAGCATCAGACTAATCTGTAAGTCTTAGGTGCTTATCTTGTCTATAAACTTCACTTCAGTCTTTGAGTACAAATCTTTTTTTAAATACCTAATGAGAACATAAATTCTCTTACCACCTTAGAAGCCTGGTGATGAACAACCACAAGGTTATCCTGCATTAAATCCAAAATGATTAGATGAATCCAATCTCAATGAGTTATCTCAAAAACCAATCAGGGCTTTCCTTGTTCCTATAGATGCACACATCCTTCTTACACATGCAGGCTGACAAAGTCCAAGACCTAAAAGGCTGGCCTAGAGATTTCCCGATTAGGCGCACCTCATTTTCAAAACAATCGTGTTTTCATTATACTTAATGCTTATCCATATAAAATAATCAGTGTGTGAAATAACAAAGCTCAATTCGAAATCGAAGTGCTTCATATAAGAAAACTCACAACTTTGTTATAAAATTCCGGATCAGGAATTTTTATATACACGGTATCCTATGGCACTGTTTATAACGTGTCAATATTTATTGATAAACGGAATCCGTTCATCTCTAACCTTTAGAATTAAGCATTTTTTTAGGCGACTATCTTTATTCTAGATGAATTATTTTAATTACGACACAAATACACACAAGATTCTACTCATGGTGATACCCGAGCGTAGACTACTCCATGGTACTCTTGCTCTCCGCCAAAAGGTACCCCCTTGAGGCACTATTGATGCGTACCTACAACTAGACTTTGAGTACACGAACCACTTGGAGGATAGCAGCTATGTTTACTCGCATACCCATCCCTATATTGTACTTCTGCAGTTGCCTGCTAGTGACTGACAGATACCCCTGTAAGCCACCAGTAGTGGAGTACCACCTACCTCTGAAGCTACTCCACTAGTACTTCACAGTACTCCCTACCATCTGCCTAGAGGCAGCACAGTGGACCATAGGGGCGCAACTTCCATTGTGTTACGACTTTCGATCATTTTTAAGAGGCTTAGTACCATCTATATTTGAGTTGAGCACCACCAAAAACCCCTATAAAAAATGACATTTTGTTAAAAACATATAACCTATTTGACCAAAATGTTAAATAAGGTATAACATTACTCAAATAAACTCACACAAGCTCAAAGCTCATTTGCATGGGATTACCCCTGCCGTACTCCCGCATGGTGTGACTAGTGTTTGAAGCTACTGCGTGTGTCCTGGTTGGGATGGTGACCCCCCCAATTTTGCGGCCGCGATGTGTACCCCTGCGGGTGGGTACTCCGCGTCTACTATAGTCCTTCAAAGGTACTCCTCCCATGAAGAATTGTTTTTGTTAATGAATTTTCGAAATCTCTGAATTCACCTTTATGTCGTGTGAATGCAAGAAAATTTTAGTGCAATGCTGGCCATTCGTGAATTCTCATACCATTATGCCAATCTTGGTCGTGCCACTGACTCAAGGAAAGATAATTAATTGAGTTATCCTATATGACAGCACACTGATGTATCACAAGGCAACTTCTTGCACCTGACAATATGTCACTGGTTGTTAATGCAAACAAAATGTAGATGTGCATGTCAACATGATAGGTGCATAAGGTCAAAAATAACGTTTGTTCTCAGATCTTACTACTCTACTACTACGTAAAGTGACAATTTTCGCATGTGTAATGTTTTGCGCTTCTGCAATTTTTTAGCATTTCACTTGTCCAAGGGTGCGGTTTGTATGTCCTCTGGGTAAAATAGTATCTACCAGAATTGAATTTGTAACTTTCTCAGTAATTAACAACTCTAATGTTTATCATTACTCGAGCACTAAAACATCACTTTACTATAAGACTACTCACTACAACAATTAATTGCAACGTCCCTCATGTTTAGTTCCACACATCAGGCAGTCTTTTTAGCTGGTGATTCCCTGAACGAATAAAAAAATAATAACTTATGTTACTGTCACCGAAAATCCAGATTCACATAATCTTTGTTTAATATAATTGAGTAAAAAGAAAGTCATAGGCTCAATATGGCTTCATGTACGAATAAACTCATACAAACAACAACTTAACCCTTTCTCTCTGTATTACCTTCCATTCTATGAGGTATAGTAATCAGACAGCCTCAAAATATTAATTGATGTTTCCTTTTTCCTCAGCACTGCAATTTTAATCAAACTATTGCTGGAAACCATAAAAATTTCTCATCCTTTAGAAGGAACATAAACTTTTTGGCAAATGTTACAAAGTAAGCATATACATGCTAGTACAGCGGCATAAACCAGAGGGGACTCTCTACCCCCCCCCTTGATGGGGAAATCTTCCCCCTCCCCCTTGTATTTACCTCACACATGCCCAATTCCCATTTACATTAAAAAAACTTAGGCCTATACTCTACTAACAAACTTTAATATATTGCCTTTCCCCCTGAAAATATGTCCCCCCCCCCCTTTCCCAGCACAACTAGTAGAGAAAATAAAGGCCGACATTTATATCAATTAGCCGGCTCTCGATAGCAATAACCTCATTCAATGAGATTGATGGGTTAGAAATGGTTATACCACCAATGCCTATTACAGTAATTTCAGTAAGTGAGGTGTAATACCCCCCCCCCCCCCCCCTCCCCCAACAGGCCTTGCAATACTGGGTATCAATGGACAAACTGGAAAACAGTATCAGAACCCTGACTGATCGTACCCAGGCTAGAATACAAAAAAATAATCAATGTACACAAGGAATGGCGTATATGCATAAACAATTTCAAATGACCCTATATTGAGAAGGTCTCTGGCTAAAACCCTGGTAGGGCCACTTGCTGGGATTTAACAACAGACTAATATCTGGGCATTTATTTAAAGTCAGGTAGGTCAATCACCACCATGACATCCTCATATCACCTATATACTGTCATTCTTTAAACAATTAACTTCCTTACTTCTGAAGTTGATAAAGCACAATTTCTTCTGCGCCTGTGCTGGTTGGTCCCCTAGGCTTATGACGAAGACAACAATGTATAACAGGCCATTATCTGAATAAATCAAAGTTAGCTGAACAATAACTAGCCATACTGAAATAAATGAAAGTTGGCTGACCAATGACACCCGCACTGCCCCCCACTTATGTGACAGGAGTTGCAAAAAAACATATTTTTAAAAATTAAAGACAATGAATTCCCACTAAAAAGGCCCACTGTTTGTATCCACTAGTGTGTACCACCGTCCCATAGGATATGTGTGGGACTTAAAAGTTGACATCAAATTCTTCCAAAATTAGAAAGTTTTTAAGAAAAAAATTATAATACTAATTTTCACCAATATCAGTGGGTCAACTCGAAAATAGGGGACCATCGTACAAAAAGGGCCCATCTGCAATAGCGGCAGAAGGTAACTCTCCTGAAGTGACTTCAATTGGTAAATGATTGAGAAATTGAGTGAGCGAAAATTTGACATTTTCGACCTATTTTACAACTGAACTCAGATGACATTTGATCTTAATATGTGGATTTGACTTCATTAGTAATGTATGGCAGTCCCCATTTTGTAAATTCGACTCACGTTGATGGCAAGTGGAAAATGCATTGAAAAGATTGGAAAGGACAACAAGGTGTACTTAGACAATAGTATAATATTTCAGTCTATTTTACAACGACCTCAGGTGACCTTGGGGCGTGGTATGTGACCTTTGGCCGTGGTATGTGACCTTGACCATATTAACAAGTAAGGTTTCAGCTACCTTAAGCCCAAGGTTGGTATAAACTTGACAGTGATTGAGCCCATATATTTATTGGTCGAGTTACGAGTTGCAAAAATATTGGCGAGATGCATTTGAGCCAAATATTTTAAAAACTCAATAGCAAGGCCAATAATTGGGCAAAAATCATCCAATATTATCATATTTATGGGTTGATCAAAATTTTCCCCACACTTGGATCCCTACAAACATAAGGGTTGAATTGGATCTTTGCATAAAAATATGGACAGACAAAGCTTGTGTGCTAAATGTTTGACAACAGACACAAGGAGCATGACACTCCTGTAAGGGTCTTCCTCACGGATGACCACCAATGATACTTTTCCCTATATGATAAGTGAATACACAGCTCATGTTGGTATACTCAACAAATTTGCAATGGTGACATCTCTTTTTTCTGGTAGACAGCGCTTGGCAGGTTTGGTATTCAGTTAAATCAACCTCAAACTTGGGAAGCTTGATTATACTACCAGGCTGAAATTCAAGCAATCAAATCAAGCAACACATCAAGGTACACACACTCAAGCACATCAGCACATACACTATACAATACAATACAATAGGCATTTGGGATATGTCGCTTCTCAAAACAAGGTCAAGAGCGCTTTACAAAAATAGAGAGAATATTACTATTTAGCCTAAAACATATTAATACAACGGTATTGTAAAAGATGAACCAATGAGATATTACTTAACATCAACTATAAATAAAAAGAACACAGCTGCACATTAATATCAATTTATGCAATACAAAAACTATTTAAAGGCACACAATCACTCTTAGGAAATTAGATGATTTTAGAGCTTTTCTTAAAGTAACAATGGACTTTGAGTGGCAAACAGAGATAGGCAAGAGTTCCATAGGCTAGGGGCCGCATTGCTAAAAACCCTGTCACCCCCTGACCTTTTGTGTGGGAAGCAGTGAGGAGCGTCTTGTCATCTGGAGATCCCCCCGGGCAATCTGGCTGCCAGGAATTACAAAGAGAGGTATTCCCGACAAGTAATATGGCAATTTTGTCCGGAAATGCCCTGTAAGTAAGAAGCCATAACTTAAAGAGACAATTTTTTGGGGCGCTCACTATTGGTAGCCAATGGGCTTCTTTAAGGAGTGTGTGGCTGGTGTCCTTCTACCAGATCTGAACACCAGCCTGGCTGCTCTATTCTCAAATCTGAAGTTTTACTTTCCATCTCTGGCCGACATTCCATACAAGTGATTTGGCCATAGTCAATTTTCGAGATAAAAACAGTGCGGACGACATGATGACAACTCTCAAATGTGATAAAGCTCCGGATCGGGTAAATATTGCGAAGGCGAAAGTTAACAGACTTAATGATGACCTTTACATGTCCCAGGTCATAGACATTGTCTGATCAAACACGACACCAGTTTCTAAAATGGTCTAATTGCCGAGGAGCTGGGGAACATCCACGCCACTGTCCCTCCCTGATGGTAATCGAACTATCAAGCCTGTGTTACCAGGGCAGCCTAGAAATTCCCCCCGGTAAAAAAAAAATTATTTTTTGTCATAATGGCTGCGAACCACATGGGGGAGGGTGCAGGAAGGCTTCCCCTACCGGAAGAGCATAATCCCACATAATTAGCAAATTAAAATTAAAATGCTGATAAAACTGAACTCCTTATTGTGTCTTCCAAAAACTCTCAAAACAAGATCCATAAGAATTTTAAGATTGGCTCCTTCAACCATTACCTGCTTCACCACTGTTCGTAATTTTGGAATACATCTTGAATTCCACTTTGTCAATTGACAACCAGTTTAAAAAAGTGTGCCAATCTGCATATTTTCAAATATAAACCTCAGTAGCATAAGAAAACTTCTCTTCAAGAAAACTGCAGAATTCTAAACATGCTTTTGTAACATCACGCTTGGACAACGGAACTGCCCTGCTAATGTTATAACTTAACGACAACTCAAAAAACTTCAACTTGTACATTAATCTGCTGTGCACGTGTTTAACAAATACTGTAAATAATGATCACATCACCAAAACCTATTCATTTCTCACGTCTCTACAGTGGGTTACCTTCCGTAGAAGAATTCATACCAAACATGCTTTCTGACCTGGAAAGGAATGAACACTATGGCACCCTCTTACTTAACTGACTCCTGTACCATAACTCCTGCACGTTTGCTAAGGTCCAGCTGACCAATCTTTCCTCACTCCACGGTTTCCTCCACGTATACCATGTCTTCACTTGAGATCGTGCTTTTTCGCTTACATCTGCACCCAAAACTTTGGAACTCTTTACCTCTGCTCTTCGACAACAATTCTGTTCAATCATTCAGTCTGGCTCAAAACATTTCCTTTTTAAAATTGCCATATAATGACTAAAATTGATTGTATTACTATTTTGACATATTTGTTTTAGTTTTTTTACTGTTAATATGTCACTCTTTCTGCGTCTTTTAAAAGGTCAAACAATTTTGATAGTTGGAAATGTTTATTTCAGCCATCATTTTGATTGTCCTAACATGTATTTGTCCTAATTGGTCTTGTTTTCTTATTGTTCCTGCGCCTTGGATTGAATTTCGTTTTCTAGATAAATGGCGCATTAATAATGCTTATTATTATTATTATATTATTATTAATGAGTACAAAAAATCTTTTGATCCCCAAGCATAGTGGCCAATGTGTGGTGCCTTTGACATTGGCACCTAGACCAAGAATCCTGCTGTGAATAATGACACCTGAAGAGTTTAAAGGTACATGGGCTAACTCTAACCTGTCTCAAGCAAGCAATTATTAAATACAACCCGCTGTTACATTGCCGATTATCGCTGGTCGGACGTCCTACATTCGTGGACTTTGTCTCCTTGAGAGAAACCCATTCTTCCCATCTTCTTCCCA
>JAMKCH010040268.1:0-34272 GCA_023653785.1 Ophioderma brevispina
CAGCACCTCGATCTTATGCAACACGTTATCTTTGAGGAATAACCTCCACTGGCCGACTTGCCTTGATCTTTTCATGGGATGCCAGCGCAACGACTCTACGCACCATGTGCCGCCTTGGCTCTGGTCTACAGTACTGCTGTATATGCCGCCCCAGCATGTGCAACAGCTCTTCACACAAAGAACTGGATCCTGTACTCAACGAGACCTTCAACCATCACTGGCTCAACCATTCACTCTGGGGGGGAGGCTGCCTCCGTCCTACTTCTTCCATCCTTAATTCCTAACATTGTTTTCAGGCATTGCCCCTGCAGCACTTCGGCGAGAACACCACAACGACAACGTCTTTGAAAATAATGCCCTGCTGGACAACAAGCAACCTGCTGCATAACACTGTCAAAGAATCACACGAACTCGGTAGACAGAGACGGCGCTCGGAATCCTCCGACTTTCTGCCGAACACGCCGCTAAACCTCCTCCAGTTCCCCATTCAACATCTTACGACATGGAAACTGTCCTGGCTTGATACTCCAAGGCCAGACCAATTCTCTATCACACCTAAGACAGAACTACCGCCTGGCAGCTGTCTCCCACGATGAATGGTCCCCTTAAATAACCGGATTTCGCACAGAGTACGGTCCGCTTCAACGCAGATATCACCGATGGGGTCTTCGGGCCATCACCAGCCTGCCCATGTGGTTCTTTCTCCATCAAAGACTGCGATCACATTCTCAATGAGTGCCCTACTTTGTCCCCTGTGAGACATAGATTCTGTAGCCCCCAACCAATCAACAGTGATTGGCTCCAACGCTTACAACATGATTTAGCTGCTTCCAATCATACCTTCAAGAAAAGAAGAAAAGACAGGGTAAAATGATAAATGAAAAAAAATAGTAGCTTTCTTCCGATTCCAAATTTTGTGACCTCCACTTCCGTAAAATATAGGGGCCTAGGGACGATGCTATTAGCATTGGAGCCATGAACCTTTACAAATAACCCAACAAATAATGCAGCTATATTTTTTGTGTGAAAATAAGAAGCAATTGTGATTTAAAATTTACATATGCATACAATTAAATTTACACAGTGACCTAATGGGGAACTGAAGCTTACAAAATATATTCGTCCTAAGACCGCTACGGTCGTCTGCCGTCACAGTTTATGAATGGGGCCAAAGGTCACATGAGTCCACCAAGGTCCATGAGGTCACCAACCTGTGGGCAACAACCCAGCACATAACAATTAATTTTTACCACAACACACAGATACACCGGACAGACACACTACTAACCCCCAAAGCAATCCCTATATTGCCCTCTTTGCAGATGACTCAAGGCCTCTTGACTGTTTATCCCTGTTATTTTATTTAGAATGGGCACGAACACGCTTATTTTCGCTGATTACCACCAATACAAACGAACGAGAAGGCGGACAGTGTTTTTTCGCACTTACGAGGTCCAAAGTTCCATACTAATCATATCACACTGTGTACTACGACTGGCTAAATACTCACCATCTCATACAACTGGACGTGCTATAAGCCCATGTATTTTAGAAGCCATTTTGAAAATCCTCCACAACACCTCCGTGCCACCCGATCTATGCGACGAACAAACTTTTTTTCCCCCCGCCTGAATAACCCACATGCCTGATGATGTACTTGGATATAAAAGATCATTTTCTCTTCATGGCCCCGGGCAATCAACGAGAAAGTGCAGTTTTCCGTGCCGTAAGTTTTTAGTTGCCAATTGGGCTTGGGCGTAAACTCCAAAGCGTCCCCCGTGAGCTGCCTATTCAAGATGGATGTCCGCATCTGTAGCCTTTTATTACTCTAACTCGATGCATATGAACACACATTACTCCACATAAAAAACAAAGTTTTTATAAAATCATTTACAACTCTCAATAGATATGTTGTTAATTTTGTGGCCAAAAACAAAAAGGTTATTACCACCACTCTCTCTTTGAATGTTGCCTTTAAAGGTGCATTTCGTGATTTCAGCACCCTTCTTGTTTTATTCATTGATCACTAGATATCCTTTGAGAAAAGCTAATCACAAAATTCAGCAGATTCCACTCTTGCGGTTTTGTGTTCTGAGCAATTGCTCGGTTCCCATGTCCCAGAGGCTACTGTGTCATGTAATTGACAGAAAATCCAAAATTGCGAATTTCTTACAGTGGCGACCGGAATGTGCATGTAATATTGGGCACACATGGATTACTACTGTACCGGTTTCATATGATATAAATATCTCACAACTTTAGGTAGTTGGTGGGGACAGGATGTGGTCACGAAATGCACCTTTAAGATTTGTTTATTGCAGACAACTCTGATGACAAATCTAAGTGTCCTGTTTTTGGCTACAGAAGCTATAGACAAATCCGACCAGCCAAATTATGGTCAGAATTGATCCGCCGTTACTGGGGGCCTCCAACCCAAAACCTACCCAAATCCGGATGTAAACTTCTGTCACCCTGTTACCACTCTTGATTAAGTATATTCAAAAGCTACACTAATCTGGCTATTTTGGTGAATTCAGCAGGAGCCCCACAGCTATAGCTGCCAGTGAGATGTTGGAATGTTGCGAAATCGATTGGTGTATACAAATAGATTCAGGTCCGATTCCCCAAACTTACGTTCCACTACGTTAGACTAACTCATGCTATGTCCTACCAACAGACCTTTTCCTAATCCCAGTTACAACACAGTGCTTTTGGACAAATAGGTCCCTGCATCATGACATAGTATGCACATAGATTTACGACGGAGTTTTTGGAACGGACCCCAGGCTTGTAACCGAATGCTATATCAGGTTGATTGGACCTAAGCAACTGTGTGTACTAAATGTCGGGATTCTTCTGATGCTTTCTCAAAAATCTATCATGGTGGTTATACATGTTTCCAACAAAAATCCAGAAAAAATATAATAATCATAATAACAAACAATATTAAAACAAAACAAACAGAAATAAAAATCACATATTTTTCTCTTTTTTTAAATTTAATTTCTAACTTCTAATTTGTTCCAAATTAAAAAACTAAAACATTCCATAAAAAATAATTAAATAGGAAAACACGAAAATTAAAAATTGCAAATAAAAAGCTAGCTAAAAATAGTTCTAAATGGGGATAGCATGCTCTAGAAGATCCGAGGAGTAACGAACCACAACATTCGTACACTCTCCTGTCTTGTTCATGGAGTGTTTTGCACATGAATTGGACCTCATTAGCCTATGTACCTCATCACTAAAATCTCATTTATTATTTTACAAACACCCCCATATCTAATGGGTGAAATGTTTAAAGTTTTGTACACTTAAATAGAAATTCTATTGATTGGTACTCAAGATGTTGGGAGAGCGTGGCCTAGCGGTTAGGGTGCTTGCTTTGGCGTAGATTTACCAAAAACCCCGGGTTCGAATCCCGGTGGGGTCACTGCTGATTTACTCGGTGCTCATCTGGATTTGATCTGTATACTCTCTAAATTGATTAAATATCATAAACCCGCTCTCCTCCATGGTTTCACTTGGAATTGGCAAGTGAATCGTGAAAGCATCCCGTCCTCGGAGGGGACGTTAAGCCGGCGGTCCCGTGTAACAGAGAGTCACACTGTACATGTACATCGGCAGTCAGTGTTCCGAAGAATAGTAGGGTTGTAAACCCTGACGTTCCCAATCCGCCCCAAGCCTCAAACGGGCCATGTTAGGAGCGTCCGTATCGAGGATCCACGCGGCCCCGTATCAGCATACTCCGTTTGAATAATCCTGACAATCACCACCACCATTACCAATGACTTTTGGGACACGCTAAGAAGAAAAGAAGACTAATATGTTATAAACCAGGGACCAACAACCAATGGGAATTGACCGTGCCTGTCTGCCGATTCCCGTAATCAGAATGTCACGTTCATTTATCACACTCCGTCTTGGAGCTTCCGCTGGGCTTGGGATCCTCCTACTCAGCCCTTAATATTTACAAAGACGCTCCCGCCAGTAATGGGACATAACAACGGCCCCATAATTTTGCAATGGGTCATAGAGCAACCCGCTATGATTTGCATAATGACTTTGCTTTGAATAATGAGCTATGCTATAATAGCAGCAGATAGCATTTATGCAAATAAGTCTGACGCAATCGTCCAATGGCTGTGCCCCTGAGGTGTCACCAATTGCTGAGGCACTGTTCAAGGGCATGGTTATACCAAGTCATATAGTAATGAGCCAATTAAGATATTTTAAGAATGAAAGCAATGGTTTATCCCAGGGCATTAACCGGTGTTGTTATGGTCATCATCACATCAACAACAATCCACTGGTATAAAATGCATGAGGCAAACACCAGGTATCGTTTTCATGTCCCAATGGTTAAAACCCACAGCCAGAAATAACTCCAATCATTTTGACCCTTCTTTCTTAAAGGATAGGCAGCGATAAATGCGAGAAAATAAAAAAAAATTGTAAAGAAATGCCCATATTTTTTACAATTTATTAAAATTAGGAAAAGTGTGTATATTCCATGTAAACTGCTTTAACTGCAGAAAACAAAGCCCCAAATAGTGAAAAAAATTAAGTATTTGAAGATATTTTTCATACAGTCTCCCGTAAATAGAATTATACATCGATGGCGTCCCAAAAATCTACAGTAAACAGCTGATTGTGGTTTACGCAGTACAGAATAAAAACAACTATAATTTTAATTTTCTTGTGTTTGAGGTCAAAAACTGTACAGGTCATGGCGAACAATACCATGCTTAAAAATCTCGGATATGCACAGAGAAAGGCTTTTTTGATCCTTGCCGTCGGAATTTGATGCGCAGTATATAAATACAGAATCAGATAAATGCACTGCCTTGTCTTGAATAAATTGGATTTTCAAGCCTACCACTTGCAGGTATGTTAGCAATCATGCCAATAACAAAAATATCAAAATATGAATTTTGATGATTTGTTTTTGATGTTTCGGAGCTAGCAAACGCTGGCTTGTCGCCTTTAATCCTCCATGAACAGTTACAACAGCACTGCACTAAACCTTAGGAACTTGAATCTTGTAAGAATGTTTTTATATGATGTTACATTCACAAACAGATGTCATAATCCAATTTTAAAAAGTTTCAATATTTACTGACACAGGTGCTTTTTAGCTTATAATTACAAATCACTACAAGCTAAAATGACATTCACATATTCAATTAAATAACTTGGCATTCATACACAAAATCAGGCGTAATAGTTCTACATATAAATCATGGCATGAGTGGAGCAATGTATCCAACCATAGTGCAACCTTATAGTCAGGGACAGAATTTTTTTTTTAAAAAGGCAACCAATTGCAAAGTCTGAGTATTGACGGTTGCATTAACAAATGGGGGTCTTGAAGAATAATACATTTAAGGGATTAGCAGCGATTTGCTATCGAAACATCGAAAAATAATTCAAAATTCATTAGGTTATATTTTTTGTTACTGGCATGGAAATGCGAAAATATCCATGCAAGTGGTTGTAGTGAATTCGTTTGTATTAAAGACAAAGGCGTACTTTTTATTGATTCTGTAATTTCTATACGTGCGTATCAAAATTTCCGACTTGAGATCAAAAAGCCTTTCCCGGTTGAATATCCCACATTTTAAGCATGCTATTGTGCACCATGATCGATACATTTTAACCGCAAACATATGGTGGTTGTCATTTCTGTTCGGGGTAACAACTGGATTGGAAGCATTGACAAACTCCTCAAATATTGCATCTGATATCCACAAGTTGGAAATGGTCCAACGCAGAGCGGCCAGGTTTGTTGTTAACAATTACAAAAAAATTGAAGGTACAGTTACTAAGATTTAATTAGCGATTTTGAATGGCAAACCTTGGAGAAGAGACGTAAGAAAATACGGGTCACAAACAATGTACAAAATACAAAATAATGCCATATCCATCCCAATACCTGATTATGTTCAGCCCGACCCCCACACCATCGGCCACACACACAAAACCCCCCCCAGACCGGCACTTATCATCCCTTGAAATTCCGTCCAATGAAGGCACACGCAGCAATCAGAATACAAAAAACACATTCTTTCACTGTACAATATGATTGGAAGCATGCCAAACTCTCATTGAATCAAGTAAGATCAAGGGTTTTTAAATCTGCAATTTGTAATTAGGTTAAATCTGTATTACAGGGTTTTGGTTGACCATGTTTTTTGCTCATCGGCCATTGGTCTCTCAGTTGGCTATTATCGCTTTGTATAGCGACTTTACGAGTAATTATTTAGATTTAGAGAAAACCGTTAATCAGATGTTTAGTGTAGATTTTGAGACACATCGCTGTATGTTTATTTGTGGGGAGACGGTTTATTTTATGACAAATTTCATCAAATACTTAATTCTTTTTCATTTTTTGCTGGTTTGTTTCTACATTATATAATAATAATAAATAATAATCAAAGGTTTATTTTAATCTCAAATCCGTTTGTGCCTGTAGGCAAATTGCTAGAGACTTCACAATTAATAATTCAGACAGAAAAACCATTGCAACTTGGAGGGAGAGAGCTTCTTAAACAGCGCCATATTCGCCAAATATTCAAACACAAACTACACGAAACACACACCGGATGGGTAGTGCAAGCTTTCATGTTCATTTGCCCCATTTCAAAAATGAACCATGAGTAGGAAAGTGGCCCATTCAGGTTTAATCAATATCTGTTATACAATCAATCCCAAATGGAGTCCCGAATTAAATTAAATACAGGCAAGTGGTCCCACTGAGATTCGATTCGAGGACCCTTTGCTCTATAGGTAAACTTGCTAACCGCTAGACCACGCCAATTCCATTAAACCGTTATATGGACTGTACACACTTATTCCTGATTTATAAAGTTAAAGAAATGAATTCCACTTTTTTTATTCTCTCGCAATATCGCTGCTAATCCCTTAAAAGTTATTATTAAAATACTTTACGTGAATTATTAAATGTGTCAGTAAGTCAAAACCCCGGACTCAAATAAACCCATTTTTTTTTTAAATCAAGCCCCCCCCCAAAAATTAAAATTAACCCATACTACACATTCAAACCAATCACAGTGATTGGACAAACCTTGATACGCGTGATTGCTGGTGCCTAATTTGTTCAGTCCTGACTATAGTGTATACAAGTCATTATGTAGGAACATAGGCCTACATTTGAGCTGGTATACATGTATATGGCTGGTATTCTCAAAGGAAGTAAACTTTAGATCCGGTTTAAACCACTTTAGAGCTGGGTTTAAATCAGGGTTAGTCCTTCAGGAGTGGACCCTTTTTCTTCCAACTACTCTAAGTGTGCTGTTGTAAAACAGGTGGAGAAATTGGTCTTCAGCAAACCATGTTTCATTAATTCACTCCACACTCTGTCCATAGCATATTACACAAGTTTCCACAGTTGTGCACATGTTGGTTCATGTAGCACAGCCATTAGAAGTCTCAGTCTTAATTATAGTATGATAGCGGGAGGCCCGCGCATCGCACGGGCTCCCGCTAGATGAGAGAACGGGAGCGATCACTGAAAGGAAGCGATTCGCTGAAAACAGACAGCGACCACTGATACAGAAGCGATCTCCTCATAAATCCTGTTATAGTTCCGGGCATCTTTGTTTATCAATCCAGCTCCATCGAATCAAAACATCCCGTATTCTAAAACTTTTTTTATAACTCACGTTATCGTATTTTTCGTCATATCCCCGGTGGTTAGCTCATGTAGTTCCCTTTTTTTTAAAATAATACAAGTTACGAAAACTTCAGTCCGTATAAGCTTTTTTTGTATAAATGTGGTTTTTAACCTTTTTTCTCGATATTACTCCCCGTATGCTAACCTAAAGTTCCTCATAACTCCTGAAACTCCAGTACAAAATTATCTTCATCCAGCACTTTATGACTTCACAGTCACAGCTCCCGATAATCTTCTTTTTTTTCATATTATAAACTCGATGTACCCGTAGTACTTCCGTTTATAAATATTCCGTCATCCTGCATTTTTACTTTGTCCTAATTCCTGTTTCTACACTGTTATTGACCTTTTCTTGCACTAAGGGGCCTGGTAATTGCGTACTGCATACAGCGCCCCATGCATGCGTAAGACGCCCGTTGCAACACAACGCGGAACGCGCTGTTAGTAACGGTTAATAAACAAACTTGGTAGATTTCCATAGCAACCCACCAAATTTTCGCTATTGTAGCCATTACTGAACGGATTTGAGTCTTAACTCCCGATATAGTGTAGATACATCCCACCGGTAAAACATCAATCTTTCATGTGAATTTGGCGCAATATGGATCGGAACTGACGAGCCTTTGCGAAGGATACACACAACATTAGCCAAATTTATAGTAAGATAATAAAACCAAATTTAAACAGAAAAAATATCCAGAGCGATAGAGTGTTGACACCTGATTTGGAATATTTTTTGACAGCTGTATTCTGTGCAAATTTTATGCATATATCTTCTAGGCAATTTGTGTATTCTCTACTTTACACAAGATCTTTAAAATACGGTCAATAGAGGGCACTATCTATAACATGAAGGTCAATGAAATTTTTGTGAGATAAAAATGACATCACTTTAAAAATGTACTTTTACACCGATTTCTGTCAGGTGATTGGTCATATGGCACATAACATGAAGGTGGGATAAACATCAAAGATGCATTTCATTGTTCATTTACGACAGACAACGAGCGGTCATTACAGTGATTTGATGTATGGAATATTTACTAATCTTTCCAGTTGGGAGAGGCCAGCGAACGTACGTGGAGAAATAAGTAGTTAAAATTTCAGTGATTGCTGTAATGGATATATCACTGTACAACACAGTTGATCCCAATTGGATTTCAAAATCTTTGAAAATTGGTTGACTATTTGTGCTTTACAACAAACTGTAGCCAGGTAGCACCATCAGTTATTACCAGATTCCTAATAGGCGGTTAAATCCATTAAAATATTGCTGTTGCAGTGAGAGAATATGCCAAAGGATAATGACTGTTTTTGTTGTTCTATGGATATGAGTATGGTAAGCCATTTTGGGTTGGGGGAATTTGAGCAGAATATTTTCTTTAAAACCCCTGAGCTGTGGGCTAATTTGGAGGGTTAATTATAGAGTGGTATGATGAAATTGGCCATCACGAAGAAGGATAAGAAAAAGCTTAAAGATTGGATATATATATGGAAGATCTCGTTTGATTGGTTTTCCAGAGGCTGACTCAGAATTCAAAAATATATATTTTTTATGTATTAATTAAAATGATATTCGTCCACATATTGTGAAATAAGTATCTAGAACCAATGATAGTCAGCTAAATGCTCAAGTCCAAGTTGTTATGAATTGGATTTTTCATCTTTAATGTAGTAAATATTTATGTATGTACACACCATTTACGGGTAGTCTTGACACACAGCGCCGCCCATTTGCAATCTTGGCCAAAGTTGAGTAAATCTTCACTGCCTAGGGAGTTTATCAACACGTCAATATCGGCTGAGCGTACGGCGGTCCGGTAAGTACGTATGTCCTGTTTCTAAAATGAAAGCGTAAATTGAAACAGGTTTGAAAATTCGTCAAGACTGAAAATAAATTTACCGAAAGCATTGTGGGAAACAAAGGGGATGCGGGCCCGTAGCGATTGGCGTGTTCACTTTTCCGTGTTTGAGAGCACCCAATTACGACAAAAAACCATCAAGTTCTCGCTAGGTTCTATAGGTTCAGACCAAATTACAATACATCGGCCTATGCAAACACAACATAGTAAGGACATCTGATGCAAAAATCTCCATAGAACCATTAGATTCCAGAGATATGAGATTAGTTTCATTTGAATGCCATTCCCTATGATGGAATCTAACGTAATCTCTCGCGCAGTACTAGTTTAGATAAGATTTTTGCAGTCTGTGACGCACACTACTTCCTCCGGACCCACCGTAGGCTGAGGGTGGGAAACGATAGCGTTGATTTGGATTTTGTAATGCGGTACATGGAGATTGCGCAAATACTTGGGCTATCGGAAGATTTACGCACCAATATATTTCTAACTAAATTGTTCAGTTAGCTGACTAATTTATAATATAGGTTATTGGAAAAAGACAGAAAAGAGGGAAAAATACGAATCCATACAAGCAATTTTCTTACCTTTTCAGCTGGCTCAATTCTCGATTGCTGCTATCAAGTTGCCACACGCAGTCTACAAAAACTAGTGAGCTAATTGGTCTTTTTGTCAGGAAACCATTTCTAACATCAGATCAACCACCTGATTCGTTGAGTTCGCGATATCCAAGGTACCCCGAAACCTTTTTTAATTCCTTGTTCAAGTAATCGCAGAGGCCTTTAAAACACAGTGCACTTGCGCTAAGGAGTCAAAAGACGTAGTGCATGTCTAGATAGCCGGCCAATTAGCGATGCGGGTGCGGAATAGGTGGCGCTGTTTGCCAGCAGTACAGATTCTAGGGAGCGATAAATGGTGTGGTAGAACAGGCAATAGGAATACCGTATAGCAAAATTCTGGATCTGGAATTTTTATACCAAAGTCGTATTCTAAATGACGGATTCAATTGAGCCTTAGCTATGCACACAGTGATTGTTATATGTAGACACGATTATGTCTATACGAAAAAAACACAATTTCTGAGAAAATTGAGGTCGCATACCTGAAATCTCGGAGTCAGCCTTGAATTATACCTGTTTTACTGATCTAATGATATTTGTATCTTCCCCAGAATGAAGGAAGGGGAATGTTCAAAAAAATACATGGCTATTCAAAGTTGGATCAAATGAAATTTGAATTAAGAATGTTGTTGGCAATGGTCTTCCCTATGTGTATTGAAATCTCTTGTGCACATTAATGTGGGCGACAGGTAGCTCCCACAACAACCAAGTGGAGTCGTTTTCTTCGGACATACTGTATGTAGTTGCCATTGCCACTCCGAGAATCAATATATTGATGCCGCTAGCCAGGTAATTAGTAAAGGTAATGAGGATGGAATAGCAACGATAAGTCACAGAACTTAACGGCTGCTACCTCACTGAACTAACTGACCAGCATTGAACAATACATAATGTAGGCCAATCTGTGTGGAATTGTAATTGGTCCTGACTACCACAAAATATTGATGATAAAATAGCTGTGTTTCCAAAACAAAATGATGTGACTTTTAGCCCCGAAGGCACGTCACATGACTGGCGTATGACGCAGATCTGAAGATTGCTATACTGGCAATCAGGAAAATAGTGCTGGGGTTTTCTGAGTTTTGGAATCCTTGAGCATGTGGAGTTTTGCAGTTGTATATGGTATGCAGCTGCAAATTTGGATATTTAGTTTGAAATGGATTTATATTTAATGATGGTTTCTTGTACTTAATATAGAGTAAATAATGTAATGTTAAGATTAGCAGTCTTAATGTGGGAATGGAACCCCATATTTAGTTTAATGGCAGTATATATCCTACTGATTTAACAACGCAGCGAACTTTTAACAAGATACATTCTGTTGTAATGAAATGATTGTATAACAATGTCAACATTTAACCTGGTGGACATACATGCATATGCATATATTCAAAATACTACTGATTAGAGGGAAATAGGGTAAACTATTTCTTCAGGTACTGGCTACGGGCCATCACACACAAACAAAACCCAAATGTGATGAAGTGAGTATTTTTACTTGTGGCATGAATAGGCCTATAAGGAGTCAATCTTTTTGTTATATCATGATATCACCTGTTTTCTTATCATGTCATGTGATAGTAAAAATTATCACATGGCTCAAATTACTGTAATCACAATATAAATGAGTATGTACCCCATGTGATGTATGTATAAAACACCCAGTACACATGCAATACACATGCGATATCAACATGTACCACATGTGATGTATGTAGGGAGTCACATACAAAAAATGTACTTTCAACTGAATTAGTGTGAAAATAATTTTTGGAGGAATTTCACATTAGGCTTTCAAATGATGCACAATATGTTACATTTAATCCTGATTATTTAAACATTCAAATCTGTTCAAAGAGTTCTTTACTTTCTATTAAAGGGGGATGGCCCGATTTAAGGATATGAAGTTTTCATCTTGATAGATTGGCCTTCACTCCAAAACCCCATCTGTAAAGTTTCGCACCGATATTTCAATCCGTTTTGCTGTGAGAGCTAAAAACGTGATTTTGTAAGCCCCATAGAGTACTGTGTAAAATTAATATCGGTCGACCAAAATGGGGCACATTTTCGGTCATAACTTCCAAACCAAATATCCTTTGGCTCTAAGATTTCACAGGGTAAATGAGAAAAATAGTAGCTTTCTTCTGATACCAAAATGTTGACCACTTCCGGTAAAATATGGGGCTTCTGGGGACGAGGCTATTAGCGATCGGGCCATGGACCTTTAACTTCGGTCATTTTACATAATTATTATTTTGTGGGAATACGTCAAAATTGTTGATAAACGATAAAAGAAAATCACTCTTGTCATGTATGTTAGAGCCATATTACCACACAAATACTATCTGCACTTTGGACAAGTAACATAATATTTTTAAGTGGGAAATGCTCTAACTCTGAGCAGCCTACTATATAGTCATAGCCCATAAAAAAGAGCACAGATTTAATGCTTATTTCTAGTGATTGCTGATGTAAATTATTTCAGATTATTTTGAGTAAAACCCTTCTAATTATATAACCATTTCATCCAGACACCAAAAACAATACCTATCAATATCAAACCCAAACACTTAGAGAGAGAAAACTCATTTCCTCCTTCAAAAAAAAATCTTGTTTTCCCCTTCGTCTCATGATTTCATGGAAGCAGTATCGTCTGAGCCTAGGGGTGCTATGCGGCCAATAGGATTTCTGTGCAGTTTTTTTCCGTGCTGGTAAATCAGTAATCAATGACCTCTTTTACATCGTGCGCACTTTGGGAAATAGTAAGAAGATGACAAGTGGGGCTCAAACAGCTGCAGTTTGGAAATTAGCATCGGGATGCTAAATAGCAATTAAGCTGTAAAGGAGGTGCTGCGTAGATCAAGGAAAGTGATTTTGGGTTTGTTTTGAATGTTGTGCATGAGACGGTTGATGCGAGTCTGCCAGAGGAAAGTTTATTTATAGCAGACAGCTAGACAAAAAAAAAAAAAAATGAAGAGCAAGAAAATTGAGGCTTAATTAGAAAAGAGCAAACATTTTTCCTCTCCCTACTACATAGCAGAAGTAAATATTTATATGTAAGATTCTGACATATTTTCATAATATCAGTGTTCGCAGTTTGAACAGCTTAGAAATTAGGGACAATGTCATATTTAAACTTCTAAACATGTTTAAATCTTACTGTAAATTAGGAGGGACAATGTCATATTTAAACTTCTAACATGTTAAAGACACTATCAGTGATTTGAAAAATATTTGAAATTTGCATGAATAGCTTCTAAGTGAAGGATAAGTCTGTAGAATTCTCATATGTTACCTTTTCCAGCTGTAGAATTGACAGAAAACGAAGAAAACGGCAGTGTTCCAATATACGATTCTCCATTCAATTACGTGTTGTAGTAAGTGTCCGTTCGGACAGTAATGACTCAAATCTCCGATTCTGTCCTTATTAGGTTGCTTCTGGTCTTATCATTTGCAGGGTATGTTAGGATACCTGTACTTGTTACATACATGCAAAAATCTGATTTTTGATGATTTTTTCGATTTGCTGATTTAGCAAATCACTGATAGTGTCTTTAAATATTAAACATGCAAGCCCTTCCAGAAATAACACATCCACACAAATTAGAATAAGTGGGCAAGTATTCTGTGGATTAAGTCTCAAGTGAGAATAGAGATTGAAAACTGGTTTTTAACATTTGAATGGTGGATTTAATTTACTCAGCATCTAAACAACAAATACAAATACAATTAGGATAAAAAAATGTTATATTGCCCTACAAGTAAAAACAAAAACATACCACGAGAGGGTCCGTTCATCTGATGTTCTTTTTACATCAATCCTCACATGACATTAAAGGTGCAGTGAGAGATTTAAAAAAAAAACAGATGTCCTAAAAATTTGAAAATTCTGATTTTTGTGCTGGTGTAAAGCTTTCTATCAAAAATATCCCCATCTGAAAGTTAAGCTGATAAATGTTTCTTTGGTACAAAAATTGTAAATTTGTTAATTTCGTATAGGAGCAAATAGGAAATTCAGCCTATGTTTTTATTGAAATATAAGCATATATAAATCACCTTTTGTTTTCATTTCAAGCTATTCCTGTAGCCAAATAAAAGGTAGGGAATCTATTGAGTGTCTAATCAGATTTTTGCATGTATGTAACAAGTACAGGTATCCTAACATACTCTGCAAATGATAAGACCAGAAGCAACCTAATAAGGACAAAATCGGAAATTTTAGTCATTACTGTCCGTACAGACACTTACTACAACACATAATTGATAACTGTATCTTGGACCACGGCAGTTTTCTTCCTTTTCTGTCAATTCTTCAGTTGGAAAATTTCAAATATTGTTACTCTTTCTGATAAATCACTGCTAGTGTCTTTAAATTTAGATGATAAGACAGCGTTCAAGCTTTGACTTACGTTTGGTGGACAGAATGGTGGAAAATTGGCCAAAAAACTGAATTTTTCTCAAAATCAGTGAAAAATATGGGGTTTTAAGTACCAAAATCTGAAAATATGTGACATTTTACCCTTAGAAACATTAAAGTAATCAAGAATTTTGACTGTTTTCACCCCTAAATATTTTTTTCACACCCGTGTCCGCTAAACGTAAGTCAAAGCTTGAACGCTGTCATAATTGTGTGCATTAACAGCAGCCCATATAGTACTGTACAAATAACTTCTGGTAGCTGTAAAGACATGTGTTTATGTTTGTACCATCATAGTGGAAATGACTTCATGCAGAATATTTTGCAGATGAAATGAGAAGAACGATATACAGGATTTGATAACATTTTGATATCATTTGCACTGAAATCCTATGAACCTTATAACTCTTTGCCTACAGCTACATGTAATGTGATATCACAAAAAGTTTGTTGCTTGAAACATCTTCATGAAATTGTATGAATTTTCTCAAGAAACATTGACTGAAGACTGAACATAATAGACTCATTTGAATGCATTTTGTCAAGCTGTTTACAAATGTTAAAAGAATGTTCCTTTGTTTTTGTATTTTGTGCTGACTTTGCTGAGTCCCATACACAAAGGATTTTTATCCTTTGTGTAAACAGCATTATTTATATCTTAACTCTCTGGGTGCTGGGCAATTGTGTATAAGTTACAACACATAGGTCAGTGACATTTGAGATGGTTTGCCAGATATTTGCAGGTCATTTGGGAACCATCTAAAAACCTAAAAAAACACAAAGAATAAGGCTTGTTTGGACTCATTTCAATGCATTTTAGGCTGACTTTGAATATGCCCATGAAAATAAATAATTTTGAAATGTTTTAAACAACAACAAAAATTGACAAAAAAATAATGCATGTGTCGAGTGCACTCAACATCTGCATGCTAAGAGGTATGCATTGAAAATAAATATCAGATCCATTTTAAACTTTAAGGAAATGTCTTCCATTTCATTTTGAAAAATGAAATAGCACGTAAAACTTTGGACAAGAAATTGGTTAAGAAAATCAACATTTACTCAATGTTTACCACTTGGATCATATATATTTTTGTTAAAGGTGCTTGTTCCGATCGCATCTGGGACCCCCCTTATTGACCCGGAAGTAGTATAAATTTTGATATCAGATGAAAGGTTGTATTTTTCTCATTATTGTCCTGTGAATTTCAGCTTCCAAATCCGCTTCTTTGCAAAGATATAAACAAAAAACTGCCGTTTTAGTGGTTAACCATCAATATTAGCACAGTAGTGAATAGGGCCTTGCAATGTGCATTAACGCTTCTATTATCAACACCGCAAGTTTGTTTCCCACGATACTTGACGGTAAGTGTATGCAGGTGCCAGGCTCTCATATCAAGTGGAGAACAAGATACACATAAATCGGAACACCCAGCTTTAAAAGTTTATGCTTCATTTTTTTCACATTAAAAAGACATCTGAAACAAATATGCATCTTATTTGTGCAAATCTTATGCAACAATTTTTACATCAAGCTTGGTGGCCAAGCTCATTTTCAGATAAAGACAAAACTGTCTTACAATATCAAGAAAATAATAAGAAAAATCAGCAAAAAAGTCAAACCATATGGCTTAGACATACTGGTCCGCCTGATAAACACACTCTCTGTTCTTATTTTCCCGTAATGGGATTGAAGTCTTTACAGAGGTGTGTTGTGCATATAGTGGCTAAATCCTTTAATGTCTCGATAGGCTTTAGATACTTTACTATTTCTTAAGACATTTTCTGAAAAACAAGTGTTGTAAAACAACACTTATTCATGTTACTTTTATTTTTACAAATTCTGGGATCTTGGCAAATTGCACAAATTTAAATGTCACAAACTAATGTTTGCATAATGATAAACATAATTACAGAGAAAGATATAAAATGTCAACATATGAAAATTTCCTGGTTTTAAAAAAAGTAGGTACTGTAATTTATAAAAAAAATATGCCACAAAACTAAAGCCTTTCATGGTACCGTGCTGAACACACTGATTTCTTAAAGCTTGAGGTTCTCACAGGATGTTATAAATAGGTCAAAATATACTAACTCAACCCCTTTCAAATCAATTATCTCGCGATTTAAACCAATTGTTTTGCCTTTTCTTGATTCCAAGCTGTGGCCTCCCAATCTAGCCCATGCTCAACACACCAAGTACTGCCAAGAGTGTGTCTTTAACAACAATATGTTCAACTCTGTCAAAGCACAATACTCTAGTACTTCCATGACCGTATTTGAAATAAGACCCAATATAATTGAAATTAGTCCAAAAATGTCTACTACTCAAAATGTGAAAGAGTAATTGAACTCTTTTAGAGCAATTGCAGTATCCACTTCAAAATTTCATCACATTTTAAAGAATACCTTTTGGGTAACCTTTACTATTGAACAATTTTAAACAAAAGAGCACATTATGCTATTTTGTCAATTACCAAAATAAATTCAACTCAAAATAATTCTTCCAAAGAGAGGCCCTGTAGCACTTTAAAAAATACAATCGTCGCTCTGATCACATGTGTCACCTGCCGCCGCGGTTTGTGAAAGATAGGTCTCATATGACCTTAACCTTGCATTGACCTTTGACTTGGCATCAAAAATGAGGGATCCAATGTTTCACCTATGATTCGTTTGGTTCTCATGACCTTCAACTTTTCAATTTTTTAGCATTTTCAGCCTATCTTACAACTTGACCTCATCATGACCTTTGACCTTTGGTATGGACCTTTGACCTCAATCAACAAGAGATTTCAAGGCATCCATATTTTTCTGTCATATGAGTGGTTTCATATCATATAGATTGACAACTCGGTAGATTCTTACAGGCTTCTTAACCGTTTATTTGGCTATACAAATGTCTTAAAGTGCTAGTGAAAACAAAGGTGTTGTTTATATCCTTATATTTCCAGTATATAAACATAGGCTTGATTTACTTATTTTTGCTCCATATGAAATTAGATAGAAATTTCCCAAAAAAAATTGTACAAAGAACTAATTCTCAGCTAAATCATTTCATATTGGCATATTTTTGATAGACAGCTTTACATCAGGGTAACAATCAGAATATTTTGCAATTTTTAGGACCTGTTATGTGAGATCTCTCATTGCAATCTCTCTTTAAGAAAAGTAAAATAGTGCAATTTGATGGCTGTATTTGGAACCAAAGGGAACGCCTTAAAACATCCTGTAAAAACCTCAAGCAAGTAGTGTGTGAGGAAATTTCCTCTCACAAATTGTTGAAATTACATGAAAACTTTAAAAATTATATCCTGCACATTCTATTGGAAACCAGCATGCAACTGCAAAGTGGGGCATTACATGGGTTCCTGGTCTTCAGTGTTTTTTTATAGTTTCAAAATTATATAGCAGTTTGGACAGGCCACACCTTGTGGGGGGGGGGGGGAAGGTGTTTGCATAATTGGATGAAGAAACTCCAGCCTGAATTAAATAACTCCTAGCGTAAAAATATTGAACGTACGGGCCGGCGGCGGCCAGTCGCCAGTCCATTATGTATAAAATTGTAAAAAAAAATAAAGCCCTCGATTCTTGCAACCTCAGGGCACTAACAGGTCAGTGCCGTCAGCTGAAATGTAGGTTACCATAACGAGAGACAATGTAATAGAATATCCAGTCAAATTTATTTTTGTCCGTACTGCTCCCGGTAAATTTGCATTACCTGATACATGACGCTTCTTCACGTGTGCAACCGTCATACACGGTATTAATGATCATTAAAGACACATCAGTGATTTTAATCCACAGAGTGAAATTTTGAAATTTGTCAGAATATTTTAAAAGTTAACAGGATAAGTCTGTAGAATTCCTCATAAGTAATTTTCCAATGAGAATTAACCAGAAATGAAGAAAACGGCAGTGTTCAAAGATCACGAACGCCATTCAATTACGTGGTGTAGACAGTGTCCGTTCGGACAATATAACTAAAATAACCGATTGTACCCTTATTAGGCTGCTTTTAGTCGTATCACTTGCAGGGTATGTAGACCAATGCTAGTTCCAGACATGCAAAAATCTGTTTTTTGAATGATTTTTTGGTTTCTCTATTTGTCAAATCACTGATAGTGGTCCAGTTTAAACAAAGGTTGGACTTATATTGGGCGATTATCTATAGCTCAATTCTACCACCATCAAGACACTATGAGCTAGTAACATCTCATTCCCTTGGCACAAGCAGTAGATTCCATTCGGCAATGTATTTAGAAAATACCCCCTGGGTTTTTGGGTATGATATTTATACTATACCCAATCACAGATCAAGTTCATGTCATGTAGGTACAAGAACACCACCACTGAACTGGTCCTATTTTAATGAGGCATATTGAAAACTCATAGTCCGACTATACCTGCTCAGTTCTGATTGGCTAATTACAATGCACAATCATGTCAATAAACAGTTACTTGCAGCTTCCAATATTTAACCCCTGGCAATACCTTCCATCTATCAGATCTAAGCCCTATTTGGATTGTTGCTTGGAAGGTAATATCATGTATGGACATGTAACAAACAAATCAAGATGCTGTAAGATGGTGTATGGTTTACAAGCACTATTTGACTGGATACTCAGAGAGCTATCTCACGTTTGTTTTCTGCAAAGAGGCCAGCAGACTGTAGCATAGGTGGATAGTGCCCAGTGGTTATTAAGGTGCAACAATAGATTTCACATATCAGGTGTGCCTAAAAAAATTGAAAGTACTGATTTGTTGCCCTGATGTAAAGCTTTCCATCAAAAATATCCCATCTGAAAGATTAAGTTGAGAATGTTTCTTTGTACAAAAATTGTGGAAATTTCTAGCTAATTTTCTAGGGAGCACATACGAAATTCAAGCCTAGTTGTATATTGAAATATAAGCAATCAAAATCACTTTTTCATCTCTTAGACATTTCTGTAGCCTAATAAATGGTAGAATCTATTGAGTGTCTAATCTACATGAAATTACTATTAGACACATATTTGGGTGCCTCAAATCCTCTCATTGCACTTTAACTCTAGTCCTCTTTAGCCATGCACCACTCTCACCACTCTTACTCTATTGTTGACCTTCTAAATAATACTGGTATAAGGGCACAATTAAGCCCCCTGCAGGGGTGCCATGTCATGTATCAGGCCTGCCACAGGGAGTTTTGTGTGGGGGGGGGGGCAGTGGCACCCCAAATTCCACAAGGGGAAAGTCTACTTTTTGCTGATTTTTTAAATAAAAAAAGGCAAAACATAGATTTGTCAGGAAGTTCACTTTGGCAGATGAATGTTTACCAATTCCAAAAGACCATTTTCTGGGGTTAGGTCTAATTTTTAATCGGTCCATTTTTTCAAAATCCCCTGCATGCCCCTAAATAAATCCTGCTACGGCCCTGCATTATGACCGGTCAACTGACGCCAGTGTATTGGAGACAATTTGGCATATAGCCAGCGGGGTGTTGGGGAGATAGAATCCCTCGGAACATTTTTTGAGGGAAAAATCAGAAGGAATCCAGGGATATTCAAGCTAAATCACCGCCCTTTTTTGCACTCGTTATCCTGTGAATGGGACATTTTGTCAGGGGACGGTTGAATCTTCCCCCGTAAATGGATTAAAAATCGATTTTAAATTAAAGGCTGACTCCTAGTCAGAGATTTTCCCTATAGGTCCACTCATTTATTCAAAACAAATCATTTTTTTTGCATAGACATAAGGCCGCCCATAGACTAACCATGTGTGGAAATAATCAAAGAAAGGCTCAAATCGAAGTCCCTTCCTATGAAATCACACTTTGTTATACACTGTATCAGCCTATGCACTGTTATACTATACTGTGCATAAGTGTTTACTGCAAACTGGCTGAAATGGAGATCCGGACTCTACTCTAACAAACTTGGGAATTAAAGACACGATCAGTGATTTGCTAAATCAGAAACATCAAAAAATCAATCAAATCAGATTTTTTGTTGTACCAAGTACAGGTATCCACTACCCTGCAAATGATAAGGAACCAGAAGCAACCTAATAAGAAAAACACAATAAAAAAAATCGGAAATTTTAGTCATTACGTCCGTTTCGGACACTGCTACAACATTAAGGGAATGGCGAATCGTACTTGGAACCGGCCGTTTTCTTCCTTTTCTGTCATTCTCAGTTGGAAAGGTAACTTATGAGAATTCTACAGACGTATCTTTCACTTTGAAGCTATTCCTTCAAATTTCAAATATTTTTGCAAATCACTGGATGTGTCTTAAGCTTTAGTGACTATCTTTAGTTTAGATTACATTTTTTTAAATTCCTACACAAATAATGATATTCCGAAATCTCTGAGTCAGCCTTTAAATTCTATTGATTATTTTGATACGCAAAGAACCTCCCCGTTATTTTATGACTGAAACTACTGGCATCTCTTATACTACCTGAGTAGTCAAAGAATGTTGACTTAAGCCATAGCGAGTGATGGCCTTTCAAATAAAATAAAGAAATTTTATGTTATAATAGAATGTGTATTTTTTAAAATGTAACATAATACAATTTTTTCACAGCAAGAATTTTTCACTAACATTTGCAAACGTTTCTTTAACAAAGATCATATCTAAGAAAAAAAACTGTTCTGGAATTCATTAAATTGGCTTACAATGTGAACCCCTCGTTAAATTTTTGCTTGTGAAAATTCAGTCATTTTAAAAGTAATTGGGGCCGATGTCAAGGAGGTTCACCTCGAAAAAGTGTTCCTAACCCTTGCCAACTACCATACCACAATTCGAATACTATTCATACCTCACAATGCTATCAAACATCTTGCAGTAAATACCACCACACCATCCAGTCCATGATAAGATTGAGATGCTTTTCCTCCAGGCCCATTATCGTGACAATTGCCATGGTGAAATCCAATTTAAAACTAAGACGCTTTTGAATATTAATGGGGCAGGTATAATCTTACAATTCGGTTCTATTTATAGGCAGTCCCACTGTGTGCATATGCCGTAAATGTTGTAAAAACAATTGAGATTACCGGTTGTTTTGACATCTGCTAATTAATTAATAATCGGGTTCGGTCGCTCAATTTGAAGATTGGCACTCAAATACATTGCATAGTTTACTGTACAACAAGTAAATTTCCGGGCAAGCAATTTAAATTTCGGCTAATTATTCGGCTAAGACGCGTCCACATCGCTAAATTAAATTGCCGCCATTAGAGGAATTATATAGTCTGAACATAGCAGGTTATTCAAATTACGTGAAAGTAAATTGCTGCAAAAATATGATGATTCGCTACTCGCTAAATTAAGTGCCCGTGAAATTAAATAAATTGTTTTCAGGTTATATAGTATGCCTCAGACCATTTTTACAAGGCGATTTTTAATTGCACTGAAGGGGAAATAAAAAGGAACAGTTTATATGGAGTTCTCTCTCCTTTAAAAAAATTGGCAAATTCAATAAAAGTTTATTCACTTGAGAAATGTGAACATTTTGCTGATAAGTTGCCAATCTAAACATTTTGGTGTATATTCATTGGGAGTTTGATCTCTAATCAAATCATTATGTGCTAATAAAATCTCTCAATCCCCATGGCAGAGTTAACTTTCATTCACCAATGTATTTTGAAAATTACACCCCGTTTTTTTAGGATGATTTATGACGCCTAGAACACAATGTTAGTTCATGTTAATGCACTAACATGGAGTTTTTTTAACTGTGCCCTTGGTAAATGAGTATACTGTCTACAGTATGCAAGTTTATATGGCTTTCAATTAGAACCCTTTCGCAAAATTATTGGTTAAAGGGGCATTTCGTGATCAACAACCTTGTCCCCCCGACTTACCTGAAAAAAGTTGAGATTTTTATATCATCTGAACCGTTAGCCTTAGTAATCCATGTGTACCAAATATTACATGAAAATTCGGTCGTATTTGTAAGAAATTTGCAATTTTGTATTTTCTGTCCGTAAACGGACAGAAATTACAGCACAGTGACCTATGGTACCATGGGAAACAAAGAATTGCTCATAACACAAAACCGCAAGATCAGAATCAACTCAAATTTTGTGAATAAGTTTTTCTCAAGGATATCTAGTGAACCATGAATAAAACTGAAGGTGCTGGAATCACGAAATGCACCTTTAATAGACATTGACCCAATTGCAAGGTTGAATAGAAAAATGGCGGGCTGGTGTAGCGGTCGATATAAGCGACGGATAAGTCTGTAGAATTCTCTCATAAGTTAACTTTTCCAACTAAAAAATTGATGGTGTTCAAAGGTGTAAATCTCCCTTCAATTATGTGATGGCGTAGTAATGTCCGTACGAACAGTAATGACTAAAATATCTGTTTTTAGGTTTTTTTTGTCTTATCATTTGAAAGGTATGTTAGGATACCTATACTTGTTGCAGACATGCAAAAAATCAGTTTTATTATTTTTTTGATTTTCTGATTTGGCAAATGACTGATAATGCCTTAAAGGTTATTTGTTATTCCAGCACCTTCTGTTTTATTCATGGTTCACTAGATATCCTTGAGAAAAGCTTATTCACAAAATTTGAGTTGATCCCGATCTTGCGGTTTTGTGTTATGAGCAAATGCTTGTTTCCCACAGTCCCATAGGCCACTGTGCTGTAATTTGTCCGTTTACGGACAGAAAATACAAAATTGCGAATTTCTTACACATACGACCGAATTTGCACATAAGATTTGATAAACGTGGATTACTAAGGCTAACAGATAAGTCGGGGGGATGAGGTTGTAATCTGCCAACTAGCTGTATCCTCTAAAAATATGACAGATCAGCATCTAAGCACTAGTTTGATTGGTTACTTGGAAGGTAATATCATGTAATGAGCAAATCAGAGATACGGTAAGAATGGTGGTATGATTTAAACAGAGATATAGAAGCACACTTGTGATTGGTTACTCCAAGGACTATCTCATGTTGTGTCCTGTAATGATCCAGTCACACAGATTGTATCATAGGTGGTAGTGTCCAGGGGGTTATAAGGGGGTTTGATAGGCAATCAAAGATGACTCAAAACCACCCTATTTTAAGAAAACTAAGAATAGCAATAATATTGTCGTCTGCCGTCATGGTTTGTGAATGGGGCCAAAAGTCACATGAGATCAAGAAGGTCACATGAGGTCACCGATATGTCACCCCACCCTGCCCCCTCCTTTCCACCAAGTGACATCGTAATAGTCCATACAGAACTCATTTCACACGGCATGTAATTTATTAAGGGTTAACTTTTGACTGGCCAAAGGTCACATGAGGTCACCAGGTCACATGAGGTCCCAAATGGTCACCCCACACCTCCCACATCTTTCCACCACGTTACAGCATCGTAGTCCTTAAGGAAATCATACGCATGCGAATAGATTAAGGGTTACATTTTGACTATAGTCACACACACAGATACACAGCATATGACTAGAGTAATCTTATGTGCCTTCTTGCCAGACGACACAAAAACACATTCTACATGAGGCAGGACTCCAAAACCCACTAATCACATGTTTTTGTGTTGACACCTTCTTGAAAACATCAATTTTAAAAGCCTTTTTAGAAAGTTATAGCTATTTTGGAAATTAAAGGTGCAACGAGAGATTATGAGGCACCCAAATATTGTGTCATAATAGTAATTTCATATAGATTAGACACTCAATAGATTTCTTCCTTTCTATTTGGCTACAGAAATGTCTTAAAAGAGAGAAAACAAGTGATTTTGATTTGCTTATATTTCAATGTAAACATAGGCTGAATTTCGTATTTGCTCCTATATGAAATTAGAAATTTCACAATTTTTGTACCAAAGAAACATTTCTCAGCTTAATCCTTTCAGATGGGTATATTTTTGATGGAAAGCTTTACATCAAGGCAAAAATCAGTACTTTTATTTTTTTATTAAAGGGACACCTGATATGTGAAATCTCTCGTTGCACCTTTAATATATTTTCACATAATCACATGCAACATTTTCAACCAACGTGATGTACTTAACTACATTCACATACAATGAACATTTGGATTTTTTCTTTGAAAATGACAAATGGAATTAGCTATTATTGTGCATACAATCAATTGGAATTCTTTTACAAACCGGAGTCAAACATTTCTCTCTCTCTAAATCTATCAATTTAAAAAAATGGTCTGCTGGGAAATTTCTCCAGAATCTAATCAAAACTACAACAATTTCCGCTCCACACGGAAGACAAGCAAGTATTGCCAGTGTTTTGATTTTAATAGCGAAGAGCATGCATATATGCTACTCAAATTAAAATGGTACATCCATTTTAAAGGCGGACTCAGAGATTTTCAATTGTTGGTGTGTGTGTGTGTGTGTATTCATTAAGGGGGCATCTACCCTCATTTTGAGGTGTTATTTTGAAAAGCAGGGTAGAAGTAGTTGAAATGTTTGAAGTATGGCTTGTTATATATCATTACAAAGCATATTGACTGAGGTTTCAGAAAATTATATTTATTTGTAAATTTCGATACTCATATGCAAATGATACTCATATGCAAATGAGCTGGAGTCAAAGGTCAAATGTGTTGAATTTGGGTAAAGCAACATTGTACATTTTGCCCCCCAAAATTAGTACTAATAGGGTCTTTTTTACCAGTTGTCTGCTATCCAGGTAAGTTACATGGGTCAAGCTGTGCAACCTATTACGGAGACATTCTCAATTTTTATCCGTGTGTTGCCATGGCAACCAATTTCTTGAAAATTCAATTTTTCTTGCTGGATTTGATTTTGAAGGATTATAAATCAAAAAGTAAGACAGATATCAAAAATCCCTCCCATTAAGTTGCAGAGCATTATAAAACCTACATTTGTGCCAATTTTGGTGGTCATACACCATTCGGAAGTGCCAACATTTTGGGGGGCAAATTTCCCAGTTGCCGAAAATTGCAAAAAAAAATATAGGGCAATTAAGTTCTAGAAACACTTAATCAATTTTATTTATAAATTGTATTGCAGTTTTGATTTGAAAATGTCAAATTTATTATCTACATTAATTATGCTAAATTATAAATACAAAATATCAGGAAATAATCAACATAATGAGGGCACATGTGGTCCAGTGGATCAGCGCTCGGCTCGCACGCCAAAGTTTGTGGGTTCGAGACCCGCTGGGGCCAATGTGTTTCACCCTTGAGTAAGGTGCTTTACCTCAATTATTCCTCTCTACCCAGGTGTATAAATGGGTACCGGCATTATCCAGTGCTGGGAAGGTAACAGACTCGCTGTAGATGAGGTGTGGCGATCCCACTACAGCAACATTATATGGTGGAGTCTGGCCCAATCGCTTCGAAAGAGAGATGGGCACTCCGTTCCTGTGTACACAGGTCCATCCCCTTTACCTTTACTTTTTTTTAATCAACATAATTAGCCAAAATTAATTTATTTTGGCATTTTCTTAAATATCACTGCTTGAAAAACAATAAGATAAAAAGTAAATACAGCTGCTTGAAAACAATACCATAAGAAATAGATTACTTGGTGCCGTACAATGGCACTTTTGCATCAACGTAGCATCGGATATCAGGGAATGTCCAGATTTTAACCAAATAAAAAGTAAAAGTAGAGCTGAAAGTAGTGAGAATTCAGAAAGTTAAGAAACATTCAGAAATCCTTGCCTCCAACAAAAAGAATTGAGGGTAGATGCCCCCTTAAGTTTACAATTAACTCGAATTTAGATAGTGTCTATACTCTAAATTCCACGTTGTAATGAATTGGATTTGCCTTTTGATGTTGTATAACTGTATTTGATGGTAACAGTACAATACCGGATAATGTATTGTTAAAATTCTGGAGCGAAGAATTGCTTACGAAAGTTGTGATTTTACTATTGAAGGACATTGATTTGACCTTAGATATTGCACACAGTAATTATTATATGGACATGATGTGCAAAAACATGATTGTAAGAAAATTGAGAGCATCCACTTCAGGGGAAAAACTCTGGTCGCGCCATTAACCTCCTTAAACTTAATGTTGACTCAGATATATAGGTTTATCTCAGAGGGTGTTTGAATCAATCCCTGATGCCATAGCAATGTGCCTATACCATACTGGACTACAAACATGTCAGTACTTAGTGATAAAAAGTCTCCAAAAAGCTTAAGAACTACAAGACATTTGATAACATGCAAAAAAATTGCCCTAAGTTACCTAACGCTTTGTGGGCTTAAAATGAGCGTTACAAGTCAGGGTTGTTATGTGTTAAGAATAGGATTTCTAGTGATCAATGACTATTGAGGTGAAAATGTCCTAAAACTGTTGCGTGTGGGATTTGACTCAAAACACACTCTGCGGTGTATATTGATTGGCTCATATGATATAAACCCTCTGGTAAGCAATCAGAGGATACTGTAAAAAATGTCACAGACCTCTAAGGCCAAAAAAAAAAAAAGTGTTTGATTGTCCATAGATGACTTTTTTGAGTTGGGTCGGTCGGTCGGAAAAACAATTTTTTTAATTTTATTTTTTTTTAATGTCAATAGCAAACTGTATTGAAACATGTTTGTTTGTATTAATAAGTTAATCAAACACTAAAAATCTAGTTGATTCTTACTGAAAAATATGCATCGTTTGTCCATTATTAAACCCAACAAACCTGCTAAGAAACGTTTAAAAAAACATTTTTTTTTTTTACATTTTTGAAAGTTAAAAAAAAAAATTGAAAAAAAAACTTTTTTTGGAATTTTTTTTTTCAAAATTGGGTCGGTATTTCTTTTCACATTAAAAGGAAAAAAAAAACTTTTTCCTGATTTCCAAAATTGGGTCGGTCGCTATCAGGACAATCAAACAATTTTTTTTTTTTGGCCTAAGGGTTAAACAAAATTTTAGAGACAAAACAAATACAAACTACTTATGGTGTAAAGATAGTGTACACTTAAATGGACTAACAGGCTATTTTTAATTTAAGAGTTTTAAAAGATGTCTTTGCGTTCTGAAGAAATATATCTACTGCAATATTGAATGCCTTATTACGAAATTAAACTAATAATGTTGCCCATGGAGGTCCCCATGGTCGGCATTGGTGACGTCGCTCGTCTGGTGCGTTGTTGACTTTGTAAGTCAATAGATAAAAACAGGTGTTAAGGAAGGTCTAGGGTACGCCTTGTCAGAAAATCGGATTATATATGTGTCCATTAGAAAAGCAGTAACGATCGATTTAAAAACTAAAACTGGTGTGGCAGATTCTTGAACAGAATATAGCTGGGAAAAGTTTGGTTAGGCATTCACTATCTTTCACTGGCTACTTTTTTCAAGACCACACTATGTAACTATATACAAGCTGATTTCAATTTTTTTTCATGGTCCGATCAAATGGCCACAATCATACGAGATATACAGGGTTCGTACCCAGCTCCTTCCAAATTCAAGGACTTTTCAAGGACGTTCAAGGATCTAAATGGTTTATTTCAAGGACCAAGCTATATATCTGACTGCTTCAGCGCAAAAACCAGTTCGCCAGGTCCCTGCGTTCCCTCCACCTCTCGACATGGCTAGTTTGAACTTAGAACTCATAGAATATCTTTCTCGACAGGTCCTTTTTCTTGTGCCGGTCCAAAAATGTGAACATTCTTCCAGATGACACCAAAAATGCTGCATCCATAACCTCAATTCATGAAACTTCTCAAATTCCATCTCTTCCAGATCGCTTATCAGTAGTGACTTTTTCATTGTAATACTGTTTGTGTTTCAGCGCCTTGAACAAATGTTGTGAATTTTGGCGCTATATAAATTTAATTGATTGATTGATGACCTTATGTTGTACTGATGTTCTTCGGATTTTGTATTCCGTACGAAAATGATGAAGATACTGGACGGAAGTTTCACACAAAAAACTACAGAAAATGGAGGTGATATTGAACTACATCAGAAACTGTAAGATTGTTTTTTAGTTATGTGGTGGAACCCCCGCCGTCTGACAGCCTCATTTAAGGAACGTCTGTAGAAAAACTAAGTCCATATGGATAATTCTATGAAAAAGAAGAAAGGTCAAATTAAAGGATCATAGGCTGGAAAAATAAGCCATCTATATACAACAGGGCATAAAGGCTCTAGAAATATGCGTTCCTGAACAAAAATATGGACGGAGTTCCACAATCTGATAGTTCCCCTTAGGAACTGTCAGTATGAACACCAGTCCATAAGGAATATATTGTTTAGCTTTGTATTACATTAAAAATGAACTTAAAGTCTAAAACTTAAAGGCGTCATAACTTGAAAACTGCGATACCATGTACATATGAACTGCTCATGAGATAGGTCTTTTGAAAATACAGGCTTTCCAGAAAAAATGGACAGAGCTCCGCCGTATGAAGCTCCGTTAGGGAAATGTCATTAGGAACTAAGTCCATATGGAGATATATGAAAAAAGAAGAAAGATCAAACTGTTTAAAGACATAGCTTGACAAACTGAGCCAATCTATATACAAACTGCATCATGAGAGAGCTCTTTAAATTACTTGTTTCCTGGAGAAATATGGACGGAGTGCCACATCTGATAGTTTGCATTTAAGGAAACTGTCAGTCTCCATAATGAAGAAAACAGTACAGTAGGACATTAAAAATGAACTTAAAGTCTAAACTTTAAAGGCTCATAACTGGAAAACTGAGCGACCTATGTACATATGAACTGCCATCTGAGATAAGGCTCTTTAAAATACAGCTCTTCCAGAAAAAATGGACAGAGTCCGCCGTCTGACAGCCCATTCAAGAACTGTCAATAGGACTAAGTTCATATGGAGTATTTTTTTTAATAAAGTGCATGAACAAATGAGTCTAAACTTTCAAAGGATTCTTACTTGAAAACAAAAGCACTATACAATACATGTTGGTAGGTCTACCCCTTGCACCTCCACACAGTTGAATAGTAGACTAAATACCCTTCAGAAGACATGTAGCATACAGCAGTTAAATGGTAACATCAAGATATAATTTGGGTAAACCTCCGACACCCCCCCCACCGCCTCCGGGAGAAAAAAACAACGACTGCTCGGAGCAGCAAACCACTTAAAAGACTTTATAAATTGAAAAAATCTTTCAAATCTATGTTTCTTTTATTTTGTTTGAAAAGATATTGCCCCCTTGCCTTCACTTTATTTTTCTGTATTACTTATTTTCTTCCTTTATATACACTTTATTTTATTTTAGTGACGCGACCATTTTCCACATTTTTTTCCGGAAAACGTCCGTATTTCGCTTCATTTTCCGAGAATACAAAAATCCAACTAGTAGGCCATGTGTGGGCAATTAGTTTCCTTTTTAAGAGACATTAACTTCTCTCAATATAACACCACTAAGACTACAACCCAAGTGATCTTTTGCATTTATGACACGTCATAATCGTTACAGCCGTATAGCAGCATAAGGGTTAATAAATATATTCTTAACTTTCCATTGCCGTTGATGTCGCAAATGGATTATAAAATTCTACTTTTTTTGGTTTGCATGATAATCATTTTAATCAAAAATCATCACACATTGATGCATTTTCAAGGACTTTCAAGGACCATTTTTGAATTTCCCGGGTTTTCAAGGTCTGGAAAAAGGATTTTGAAATTCCCGGACTTTCATGGACCTTCAAGGACCGTACGAGCCCTGCCAAACTTAAAAAGGGTTTTCTGATCAAGCTATTAGAAAATCGGGACCAATCTTTTGGAATTCTTGTGATCTGGCCTTACACACCAAAACAGTCAAGCATTTAAATTATTCTTAATCTAAATTGTTATTCAAATTATATGAATAATTTTGGGGCACGTGCTCGTCTTGTGTGTATGCGTAATGAATATGGTTTTTTGGTTTTTCAATATTCTTCACGTTTATGTACAATATTTGATAAGGGGGTGTTCATCTTCTGGCTTTTTTTTTTTTAATCGTTTTGTTTTTTTGTTGGGTTTGTGTTTGTGTTTTTTATGATACTGTATAATAATGGACATAAATATGAATATAATGGAGGATTTGATATCATTTTGATGATTCCGAGCGCAATTTGGACTTTGAGGCAGCCACATTGAATTTTTTTAGCAATGTAATGATAAAATTTTACATTACCACACTTCCCCATGCTTAAGACACCGAGCACCGCCAACTGTCTCTATCAGAAATAACGTAAGGTTTTTTTTAGTGAGTTTGGACATGGTAGCAGCCATATGGTTTTTAAAAATTGCACATGCAACAAATTTTGCACACCCTCCAAAATCATTGGCTTAGTTAGGTCCTAATGAACAACCTCTGTTGATACAAGACAGAGTCCTTAAAAAGGACAATCTTCTGCATTTTAGTGCACAATTTTTGTGAAATGAAAAACCATTGAGTTTTGATATCACAATTGTAATGAATACTATGCAAGGCATCAATCATAAGATCACCTTTATTGTGAAACAAGACATTCAGTTTCATGTTACTTTTTCTGATACATTCTGGCATTATTTTGAAGTACAAATCACATTGCATGGAACACCAGCTTCAAGTTACCATACTTCCCTTTAAAGGGAAATCTTTCTACGTGCAAGGCCAAATCACTATTGTCGTATACCTGTAATACATTGCTGCACAAAATTTGTGTGCCTGTTACCACACATGAAATATTCCATGTCGCTTGATGAAATAGTTTCCATGCTATCAGTGTTCAAATATACATACCAACAATGTATTCTGTACCACAATTGTAATATTAATAACATTGGAAGTATTATTTTGGAAATATAAATTGGCTAAGAAGTCATTCTACAGTTTAATTTGTCAGCAAATTTTGCAAATCCGACCCAACCAATCAGAAAAACGGGTTACATAGCTACCTCTAGGTTAGGACTCGTTCTCATTTTAGTGCAATCAGGGAATGTCACTATCACTAGATGGTGCAAGTAGGGTATGTAAATCACTGACCATGGCCATGTTTGGAAATATGAGACTCTTGAAGTCAACAGGCAGTATCAGAACAGCTGAGAAGTGTAAACCATGGATGGGTTGTACACACACAATAAGAACTGATGTCCACTGCATGAGGGTTGGGTCAATTCAGGATTAATCTTCTGGCCTGGCCGGAAAAAAAAAGTCTGTAACTCATTTCCATCCTCAACTGTGTTTAAAAACGTCACCTGACTATCTAGTGATTTCACAGATTTATGATAGGTGAGGTCACAGGTCATGCTTTTCAAGGCCAACAGCAGTGTACAACAATTGTTACTGCTTCCTTCCTTTTAAGGGGATGCTTGTTTCTGATTTACATGGTCTGTTCTCGTACTTGAAATGAAGCCTGGCACATACTTGATATACACCTCTTTCACCAAGTTTTGTGTGAACAAACTTGTGGTTTTATGGTAGACACAAAATGCCCACTGCAACGCCCATAATACCGCATGTTTTTTTTTATCTTGTCTGCACAGAGTGTCTGGAAGCCGAAATTTCAGGACAACAGTGAATACACCATGCTTTCATCCAATCAAAATGGATACTACTTTCGCATGTAATTGGGGGGTCAAAGGCAATCGGAGCAGGCACCTTTTAAGTGAGAACACAGTCCGTGGAAATCGACAGGTTTGGATGGCCGGTATGGTGATCATTTACAATGTCATTTCTTCTTGGATGGGAAACGGGTATAGAGCACAGTTTGGGAGTGGAGCCACTGTTGAGATATTCGCCTTTGGTGCATTAGTCCAGGTTCAACCTGGTAGGGGCCACTAAGCTGGGATTTAATTTGGTACTAAATTCTGGATTTCATTTTGTCACTATTTGATTAAACGTAGAGTTGCCCGCTCTCCCCGTGGTTCATTCGGACTTGGTGCAAGAACCACAAGAACATCCTGTCCTTTGAGGGGATGTTAAGTGTGGTCTCATTTCAGAGAGTAGGTCTGGTATCGGCAAGGTTGGCGACAATGCACGTCTCCTGGCATGGCGACACCGTGGAAAATTTGTCGACAACAAATATTCTGGAAGGAGCCTTATCACTTTTGTAACCACCTTCTCAGCAATCAAACTAATTATGTAATTCCAACTGCCTATTGACTTTATGGAAAAAAAAAAAAAATATTTTGAATTTAACATACTTTTACTTTCACCCACAGTAACATGTTTTTTCAATAGGAATCCCACAAATCTGTTAATTGTTTTGTTATATATATCATTAATAAATAGCCCAATGACCCCCAGAAATTGGCCCACTTTTGCGTAGAAATGGTTCAAAATAAAGTTCAACCCACCTCCCAATGGGCCAGTCTATCAAGTGTGTTTTTGAAAAAGTCCAAGTGAGGTAATTTGTTTTCCATACAAGTTCTCAATCTAAACCTTTGTGTGCTTAAGTAAAATAAAAACAAATTGAGACATTGGCATTCAAACAAGATTTGATTGTATGAATTGGCGCCATCAGGTTTTAAGATTTACAACATGTCCGACAAAAAAACACAAACCGATACCAGCTCTAACAGAGAGTCATACTGAACATTAACATGTATATTACGTCAGTTTTCTAGAAGAGTAGGTGGGTAACCCCGATTGTTCCCAGCCGTCCTGTCCCGCATTCAAGTGATACCCCTAGTAGAGCGGTTAATCACTGTTGAGTATACCTCTGAGGGCTCTGTCCTCGAAATTGTATAATAAATAAAAACAACTTTTAAAAAGAAAAAACCAAACCCAAAAAAGAATTTCTTCTAAAATAAAAGAAATAAAAAATTTCATTTTAAGTGCCACCCAGAAAGAAAACTCTATGGCCCTTTGAACAACTTGCAAAGTTCTCTAGTCCACAGCTTCCTTATGTAGTCAATCCATAGTCTATGTGAAAACTAGTCATCATTTTGATCTTTTTAGTAAATACATGCACCTTTTATTAACGACTCCCGATTGTTCATTCCAGGAATGGAACACAAACATATATTAGTACATATCACTTTCACGTGTAACTGACATCCCATGCCAGGCTGCCATGATGCATAACTACTGACATACTACAAAATTCATGAAATAATTACTTCATAAATATTACCTAAAATTTATGAAAATCATAAAAATAAAACTCTATCACTGCCAATACAAGAAACAAGAGTGTCACAGTAGTGAAACGCTTTCCTAATTAGAGTAGTGCAGGGCTTTTAGCAGCAGATAATCAATACTTCCCAGGACTATGAGAATGCCAAAAAAACCTGGTGATCAGTCACAAACACAAAGCTGGATTTATTACTATTAATCAATCCTTTCATTTATCCATTATTAAATGGACAGTTCCTGTACTAGATATTGAACAATAATGTTTCAAATTCAAGTATACCATTGTATTTCATACATATAGGGTCATACTACATAAAAGATATCTACAAAATTCTTGCAGAAGGATAGGTATGGTGTTTGGTGTTGGGTTTAAGGTTCAACCGATAATCGGATCGGGCATCCGTATCGGGCCCGATATTACCCAATATCGGGAAAATAATCGGAGCGGCACAAAAAACGAGGCTTTCCTTGCCGATATTTAAGAGAAACCAAAATGTCAGTAGCAGTCTCTTTTATGCTGAAATTATGTTTTGAGTTTGTTTTAATCCAATTGAGAATTCATATTTTAAAATGCAACAAGGACGAAAATATCCTAATGCTACATAATCAATGTGAAATGTTAATTTTGTTAAGCATAACCCCCATACAGCTTAAAAAAAAAAAAGCCA
>JAMKCH010040269.1:0-11855 GCA_023653785.1 Ophioderma brevispina
ATGTCAGGGATTATAGAATATCTTTACGTGCGTTCAATTTTGTTGACATCTCACTGGCATGACTGGTGGCTAGTCAAAGACAGTAACCGTATGCGTAATTTGAAACCTATAGCCTGCTGTGAACATGGAGCTTCCCAGACAAGGTTACAACCAAATCCAGACCAAGGTCAAGTCTAGCCTAGTGTTCACTACAAATTGAACCTGAACTATGCCTTTTGTAATTTAGAGTTCTAATCCGGTGTTCTCTCAGACATATTATAAAGACCTCCTCCAATCATTCATAGATGGTGTGATAAAAATTTAAATTCTTATTCTAGAAACTGTAGGCAGGCAGATAACTTAGTTTTTAAAAGTGAGAGGAGATATTTTTGAGGATACAAATTTCTCGGAAAGAATTTAGTATTCTGCCACCACTCTAATTACGGAATAAAGCGCAATCACACTCACAGTGGTGGCAGAATACTAAATTCATCCACTGGATCGGTTGTAGACCACCTACCAAGAATGTTTCGAAGGTTTTTGGACAGACAAGTACAAAAACCACAAACCTTGTTTTGAACTTGAACATCAAGTTGCTAATTCAGGAAAAAACGTTGCTGATGTTACTATTTCTGTCAAAGAAAAGTAATTTAAGTCATTAATTTTAGCAACACATTTTTGGCCTAGAAATACTTTTTAAAAATATATGTAAAAAGATGTAATATCATATCAGCTTGGTCAATTTGTTTATTGTTCCCCTAATTAAAGGGGCATTTTATGATCCAAAGCCTTGTTCCCCCGACAAAAAAGTCGAGATTTTTATATCATCTGAACCGTTGGCCTAAGTAACTAGTGTGTTTAAAGCGGCACTAGCACATTTGTCACAAAATATGAAATTTCTTCAAATTGATCGCCAATGATAGTCTAGGCCATTGGAAGAATAGAGATACAGTTTACATATAAAAATAACATGCCCCAAAATGAAGTTTTCATCGCGATAGATTGGCCTTCACTCCAAAACCCCATCTGTAAGTTTCGCGCCGATATTTCAACCCGTTTTGATGCGATCATGCGAGAGCTAAAAATGTGATTTTGTAAGCCCCATAGCTCTAGTACTGTGTAAAATTAATATTGGTTGACCAAAATGGGTTACATTTTCGCTCATAACTTCAAAACCAAATATCCTTTTGCCCTAAGATTTCACATGGTAAATAAGAAAAATAGTAGCTTTCTTCTGATACCAAAATGTTGACCACTTCCGGTAAAATCTGGGGCTTCTGGGGACGAGGCTATTAGCGATCGGGCTATGGACCTTTAATAAGAGGTTAAAGACATCCAGGTAATTTGTAGGTCAACTTTAAGTTTGCCGGAACTTTTATCAACAAATATATCTATTACATAGACTCGTACTCATTGATATTCAAACCACAAAGGTCACTGACCGGTCAAACAGGGTTCATGCCATGGGAATCGGGCTCCGACATGTGTTTTCTTGTGTTAAACACCATTTCCGTCGTCTGCTGAATAAATGTCGCCGGCGACATTAATTATAAGGACCATTCTGTTTTTCAAGCCAGAGGGATAGAAAGGGTTTGACACTGCTGCCAATTGCTGAGATATCATGTTCCCCTCAGGGACCCATTACTGCTTTATAAAAGCCCTTGAGCCCCATCAAAAGAGACCTGATGAGATGGTGTTTGCTTTATAAGGGATAGAGCTGCCATTTAACACATTCCCCATCGTCCAAGATTTCCATGGGCGGAAAACCAAAGTGCTGCTACTGGCTGGTGTGATGTTTCCCAGGAACCCATTGCTTCTAACTGCGGGAGACTAAAGCTAAGAAATACGAAAATTTTGTAAGCCGTTAACAAAAATTTTCACTAGGGTACTCATCCCATTGCAATGACAACAGCATGATTTCAACAATCACATGTTCACCCGACAACACATACGACCAGCAGTAGGAACAAGGCAAAACATTCAGTTCTAAAACGCCCCCCCTACAACCTGCAGTGCCTTTCAGTGACTACTAAGGCATAACAAAAATAAAATTTTGTTTCCGGGAACCATGCTGTGAGAATTTGGGAGAGGAAGGAACCCTTGGATTTAAAATTTTGTTGTTGCAAAAATATGTTATGTGTGGAGTCTATGGAGCTTGGTCAGAATGTGATTGAGACATAATTTTCCAGCCAAGGGCATCATTTTTTTTTCTTGACATTAAAAAATAGGGAGGAAGGAAAGGGTTACCGTTATGGAAACCAGATGTGATTTTTACTTGGCCTGCCAGTATACCACTCGGGAAATTCACAATTTGTTTAATTAAAATTAATGTAATAGTTTTCTTCCAGGCCATAGTATTCTAACAGATTTTACCTGGGTACTCCACTTTCAATTTCATTGTGCTGTAAACATAAAACTGTATTTTTTATTTTTCATTGCAAACAGCAAATTGCCCCACTGTATTTTATTCAGTACCATTTTTTAATTAAATGTAAAGTTATTGCAGTAATGGGACATCCCAGATAAAATCATCACAGCCCTGTGGAAGCACTGCTTGGAATCAGACCCCGTAAGGTGGGGAAGAGGGGAGGAGGAGGGGGAAAAAGGGGCAGATGCCCCCCCCAAATTCCAAAAATCCATTGAGCGATCGGACCGCTTGTGTCGCCTGCTGTCGCGTTTTTTTGTGAATGATAGGCCTCACATGACCTTTGAACTTGAGATGTGACCTTGACCTCATAAACAAAATGAGGATTGCATGTACACTCCATAAAAACCAAGTTTTGGTTCCAATTGCACTTTCAACTTTCAAATGAGTGTCAATTTTACATTTTCAGCCTATCTTAAAACTTGACCTCACAGGACCTTGACCTTGGTATTGACTTTGCCCTCAGAAAAAAGGGGAGGGAGAAAATGGGTCCCTCCTATCACCTATCACTCTCCTTTGTCCTATGACACAAGTTTGGTCTAATTGAACTTCAACTTTCAAAGTGAGGTCAGATTTTAATTTCAGCCTATTTTACACTTGACCTCAAGGACCTTTGACCTTGGTTGGACCTTTGACCTCATCAACAAATGATGGAGTCAGTTGGGACTTGTGACCCCAAAAAATTTGGTTTAAAAATCCTCAAGATGTGGATATTACAGGCAAATGTTAACCTTTCACAACTCCAGACAACAAAAGACATCAAACAGACAGCAACAACAAACAGCCTTTACAGTGGACAAGTGATACCCTCCTATAAGCCCCTAAAACCCCCTTCAAAGAGAAAAAAAAATTGATTTGCAAGTGGAGCCAGCCAAAAATTAGGGGGGTTTATGCTATTTTGTAAGAAAACCATGGGTCACTGAACGTGGTGTTGTGGTTAGAGAAAGAGAGTAAGACGTGACCTCAAGGCTGGGCAGATGAGTACAAACAAAGTTACGTAACTTGAGCGAGTTTGTGTATCCGGTCTTAGAGGGATATGGGCCATCTCAATAAAATCTTGCAGCCTCCTAATGGAAGTGACCATGGAATCAGTTATGATCGTTGCTTCCAGGGGGGCGGTGGAATAAATCTGTACTAGCCCAATACAATCTACTTACTAAACCATTATTTGAAAAATATTAGATTGCTGCGGACCACTGTTTGTTTAGCAATTGTTTCGAGAGTCTGACATGGCCCAAAATGCAACTGGAAATCCTTCCAAACAACCACACTGTAAAAAATTACCACAGCAACTCAAGGCAACATAGAGTGCTTAAAACACCTGGTAAGAGATGATTGTTTAAGTCCAAATGATCAATGTTCAATGGTTGAATTTCAAGGCCAGAAAATGTCGCTAATTTTGTGATTGTTTCACTTCTAAGAAGAGGTAATTTTGAGTAGCTGAATCCCTTACTGCAAAAACCTTGTTGAGGGTTAATGTCAGAAAGAGGGCGAAATTAGGTCGTAATGTTCATGTATGCAAAACCACGTTTTTAGTCATTGCCCATGCAAGTTGTTACCATGCGTGCACTCTTTTGTCTTTTGTATCCAAAGTTCATAATCGGGATATGAAAAACTAAACGAACTGTGAACTCTGTGTTTTGGAGTGTCGTGCTGTGTGGACAGACAAATTCCTGTGTTTGAATATCACACGAAAGTCCACGGCTTTCGGTATGTTTACTTCCGGTCTACACTCCGATATGAGAAGCGGAGAAGAATGGTTAGGGGGAAGATTTCAGAGTTTTGGCCTTTGTGTGGACATAACTTGGACTGATGTAAAATAATTGGATTTAATTTTCACCTCTGGAGTTTTGTGAGTTTTGAGTCCGGAGTTTTGTGATTGCGTGAACATGACTAGTGTTTTTGATTGGTTAATTGCTTGTTAAAATCATTTAAAAAACAACTAAAATAGTGTTTCTAAAATATTTTAAGAGTTTCGATCTAGGATGTATGTCAATTTCTTTTGGACTGGCTGTAGAGATTCGAAGAGGAAATATGAGGAGCAAATGTGACTGTTATCGTAGCAGGAAATACCAGGCTCTTTTTTGTGATTCTTGGTAAGGTAGTAACAATAATTGTGTTTTGTATACACAGCTAAAATTATTGTTATGCACACATTTGCTGTAGAGTTCAAAATTAATTTCCTCAGCCTTTTAGTGAGAAATGAATTACTTACAAAACTCAAGAAAAGTAATAGTCCTAGTACCAGTACTCTAGAATCTTGTGTAAGCCCAACGAAAGTCAATTCAGAGTTTAGGCGACGAAAAAAGCCACCCCCTGTTTTACGGGCGAGCGGACCCTTCGAGTAGGGTCGGGGTCGGTCGGGCCAATATTTTTTTTTTTTCTTCTTTTTGTTTCCTTGTTCCTGGAGCTCATAATTGGCCTAAATAGCCCCAAAATCTGAAAATCAAGAGCAAAAATGAAAAAATGTTACAAACCAATTTTGTCTTTAGAAAATGTGCCAAAATTGATAAATTTGGGCTAAAACACGCTGATTTTACATGATTGTCTTGGAAAACATAAAAAAAAAAATTCTGCAAATCTGAAAAAAAAACACCAGGTCGGTCAGGAGCCCGTAAAACAGGATTTTTATTTTCGACGCCTTATCGCGTATCATTACTTTTTTTCCGTGGTTGAGGTGACTTTTTCCTTTTCATTCTTTCCATCAGATTTCATTATTGTCTAAAATGTGTGCAAAATTTCACGAAAGGTATGGCCGCAGAAAAAAGCCTAGTTTTGCTTCAAAGTTATAAAAAATTATGTTTTACAACAAGAATATATGTTTCCAATTGCCCTAAACAAAAAATGAAAAGAACAATATGTTGAAAATATATGATTATTTTTGTCAATCTTGGAATTTTGACGCGGGTATTTCTATTTCTAGTCTCAAAAAAGTGATGCGGGTCGGTAACGATAAACTCAAATCGACTTCGTCACCTAAAGATATAAAATGAATTACTGGTATTCCCTCCATCTGGAATGGTTTGAAATCAAATTAACGTCCCACCATTCCGACATGACAAAATGATGGTATACTCTTTTTTAAAAGTTTACTCCAGAACAGTCCCACAGCGAATGATAGTATCACTGTACCAGTACTGTAGAATGTGGATGTAAAGATGAACATTTATTCACTTCCAGCCTAGAAAGGGTTTGAATTCAAATTAACAAGGTGCAAGTTCGGATTCAGCACTTCTGTTTTATTCATTGATCCCTAGATAATTCTTGAGAAAAGCTTCTTCTCAAATTTGAGGTGATCCCCTATCCTTGCCGGAAATTTTGAAGTTTTATTATGAGCATCTGTCCCATAGCCTACTGTCGTAATTTCTGTGTCCGTTGTACGACAAAAATACAAATACGAATTCTCACAGAAAGGTGTGACCGAATTTGCACGTAGATTGGGCACACATGGAATTAACTAAGGCTAACGGTTCAGATGATATAAATCTCCCAATTTTTATGTAAAGTCGGGAGATGAGGCTGTGGATCACGTAAATGCCCTTTAACTCTCACCATCTGATCAGCACAAAAACCGCTTGATGCTGCATGGGCCCAATATTGATTTTGTATTTGAGATGAAAGCCTGTGGTCACTTGACACATTCAGTGTATATTTTTTTCCTCAGAAAAGTAAGAACCTAGTACTAGGGGACTCTTGGGTAAAAGATCTGAAAAAAATCGGAAAATTAAAAAATTAAAAAAAGAAAAAACCTAAAAAATTAAAAAAAAAAAAATTGACATAATGAAAAGGACCTTACTGAATCATTCCACGAGTTTGAAAACAATTTGGATGTTTCCATTCTGTAAAAAGACAGTTAAAAAAAACAGGAAGAAGGTTCCAGGGGGAGGGTGCAGTTTGTGGCAAATTTCTGGAACAAGGATGCTGACATTACTGCAGCATCACCAAACTTGAAAAGATTTGTCATCAGCTCACAGACATTGCTATAGAGGTTATTCCTTTTATCGATCGGCGATTTAGAGTGCTCAAAAACACCAGCTTTCGGTACACAAAGTGAGAGTAGTGTCGACTGCTCTAACCTGCACCGCTTGAAAATGAGGACCGTACAATTGCGTTAGGCTGGAGAATTATCGACAAGTCCAAACTATTGCCACGTTTTTACACTCTGCATTTATATTCCAAAAGAAAGAAAGAAAAATGTATGACGGAAGCTTTAGTGGTATGTAGGAAACCATCTTTCCTCAGGAAAAAAATACGTTGAAGTAAAAAGCAAAAATAAACAGTGTGATTAGGCTACTGCGTCAACGTGGTTGTTTGTTCCTTCTCCCTGGTAGCAAAGGATTGAAAAAGTTGTTGGTCGGAGAAATGTAATATGTCGGAAATATTTTAAGTACCGCTTAGGTTTGAGCTCCTTTGGTCAACAACAGAGTGATATTTAAAATATGCCCCATACAATAAGAAAATATCGGATTAAATTCGCGTTGGAAGTGCATAACTGGCAGCCCGTTCAACAGTGCAGTGGATGGGCCGTGGGTCTAGTGGCGGGCTTGGCCTAAATGAGCCCTTGAAAAACACCATTGCATCAACCCGTTGTTGGCGGATAACATGGACGCACACGCCTTGTAGGAACTGTTTAGCGGCACCCTCCCACCACCAACTTATCAAAGATTTCATATTCTAGTACCTTGAAGTTGATGTTAACTGAAAATATGCCGATTTCCTCACTTCCTCCTTTCCCCGTCATGTCCTGGTTTGTTTATATCTACAACATGCCTGGGGATCATCCAAAGCCAATATTACTTTAATGCTTCAAATATTATATGTACAGCTTTAAAAAAGATGATCCGCAAAAACGAACGTTTCGATCTGAAGCTTAAAGTTGGCAGTTTTGACAAAAAGCATTTGTTTTATATTAATCCAATTGGTTCTTTTGAAGCTTAGCTAGTATTCTTCATCATCAGGAGTCAGAAATTTAACATGGATAAAATTACTCCTAAATTCCATCCTGTGATGAACTTACTTTTTATAAACAAGACGACAAATAAAAGCACTCCCGCTAGAAGTCTGGCTCATTTCCCGGTCGTCCGCCAGATCGTCAGTTATAATTAAGTTAGTTATAAATTGCCGGATGACTGGGGACTTGACTGCGGTTGTTCGGCATTTTCAATTTTCACAGGAAAATATGAATTCTATTCGAGTTTGAGCTTTATGAATGATTCCAAATACCCAGGGAAAGGTGGAATACGAACTGAGAAATTCAATCAAAACAACGTTCTGACAATTGCTTTGCACGCTTTGTAATCTTGTTGTGCCGTACACAGTACCGTAAGCATGGTGAAGATTCGCTGATCGCATAAAACGAAATGACGTCACAGGAATAACCTCTATTGTATATGTGCAATCCCAGCTAATCCACCCTTTCACTTGCCAGATCAATATCTTACTTCAAGCCTAAAGTACAATGCCTGAATGCCCCGGTCTGAATGCCTTTTGAATTGTTCGCAAACTCTATATACGCTGTAAATCCTGTCAGGGATGTACCACCTTGTGGCTTTTTTCTGTTGCAGAAATTGCAACAAACTGCCACCCCCAACCCCGTCACTCTTCCTGTTTTTTAGATACTGTTTTTACAGAAAGTAACATCCAAGTTGTTTTCAACTCGTCGAAGTGATTTCATTAAGGGTCCTTTTCATATTTCAATTTTTTTTCATGCCATATATCCCTTTAATTAATTCCCAATCTGACCATCACAAAACAGCAATTTGATGCAGCCAAATTGTTTGTAGGTTTCAAAATCAATTTGATGTTTAGATTGTACAGGATCTTGTCATCTGCTGTTTTGTGGCTGAGGAATACTGGACTGCCACACTGCGCAAGTAAATTATACTGGGGGGGGGGTAAATTTTTCCAATGCAAGGCCTCAGCCTGCAGTACTGTTTACAACTGATTCAAAATATTTTTTGTTTTTCAGAACAAAAGGGAAATTAATGATAATGATTCTCCTTCTTTGACATTTTTCGTCCGATAAAAAAGTAAGAAGTAGGACTTCAACTTTGGAGCGGATCACTGTTTTGCAAAGAATTTTTGTTTTCCTGGTTGACTAGCAGGGTTAAAACATGGGCAAAATCGGCACTTTTTGACTTAAAATTTCAAAATTTGTCAAAACACGGACCTTGCATTTTTTTGCCGTTTTGGCATGCAAAATTCCGGTGCCTAAGTAACCTAAATGAATCTAGGTTTTGAGAGGTTTCTGTCCAACAAAGAAATTTGCACTGTTTTTTCTTTGGTTACTGAATGCCTAAGACTATTGAGGCACTTAACATTCAAAAAAATTGGCTAGGGGTTAGTGGCATATTTGACATTGTTGCATGTGACTTGTGGTCTTGGCTGAATGCGCATAAGTAATTGAGAATTGTTCCTTTAAGACCTGAAATACAATTAAAGCAACAGTTTCCCTGTTACACTTCAATCCAGGCAGATTGGCACTGTTTTCAATTGCTTGAGTGTTTCTAGAAACTAGAAATATGTTAGTCCATATTGAATTTTGATGATTTCTTTTCACTATTCACGACAAAAGTAAAAGACCCATAATTGATCCATAGGTCTGTGTGAGGAAAAATGAATACAAAATCAGAATTTAAAAACAAAAATCAAATAATTCAAGAAAGATCACTGAAACAATTTAACAGTGAAATTTCCTCTTCAAAACGATTTTGATGGCATCATTTCAGGGAAATCAGTTGATTACAGAACATTAGCTGTCTATTGTAATTTACCTTTCCCATTGATGGTACAAAACACACCGTCTTTTTCCCTTTCAAGTCCTGACTTCACCATGCTCTTACATTTAACATTTCAACCCGTACCGTAGATTCTCTATAACTTATAGGTTATAACATTTTAGTCAGTGGCTTTGGAGATGACCTGGAAGCTTTCCTCAAAAATATTGAGCTTAAGAGTCTAAGACTAGCTTGTTTGGGTCATTGAAAGCATTTTTCCTGCTGAAGTTTTGAGATGGTAATGGTAATGCAATATCTTTCGAATTTACAAAAAAAAAAATTGTAGTCACTTACAGCATGTAAGGGTTGGCGCTACAGCAGCAATTTGCACTTAAAGGCCGACTCAGAGATTTCCGGAGGAGGGCACCCTCAATTTTTCCAAAAAAATTGTGTTTTTTGCATATACATAATGCTTGTCCATATACTAATCACTGTGAGAAATTGCTAAGCTTAAATCGAATTCCTTCATATAGAAAATCGCAACTTTGTTATAAAATTCCGGATCCGGAATTTTTGTTATACACAGTATCCTATGGGACGTAATAATACACATAAATGTTTACTGCATCAAAACGAAAAATCCGATTCATCTCAAATTTCGGATTTGTGCATTTTAGGTTACTATCTTTAGTTCTAGTTGATTATTTTTCATTATTACACAAAAAAATAATATTTCGAAATCTCTGAGTCAGACTTTAACTATAGTGTGTTCACTATTAGATGAAACATGACATTTGATAAAGTACACTGAGATAACACTATAGGCGGGAGAGGACATCTGGGAGTTTAGACAAAATCTGCTTGGGAGCAACATGCGTGATTCGATGCGCACTGCACGCATAGTGTCATACAATGTGCATTGAACCTAAAGATGCAATTTGCGCAGTTTGTTATCACCGCGATTCAGGAATTCCCTGGGCTTCCCCTTTGTTTTCACCGCGATGTAACGTCAGTCCGCTCCCGGCTATAGGAAGACCAAGGACATGCAATCCTGAGCTAATAGTAGCTAGCTTGCTATCTTTAGTGTATTTTGCCATAACTTCTAACTTTTCCTCTGACAAAATGTATAGAATATAAGTGGCAAAAGAATGGCGTCATGTTACACTGAACAGGCTATAGACATTAGGCCAATTGTGGGACTCTATGATGTATTAATTCATAGTCAGTACAGACATTTTGCTGCTATACTGATTAGCAGTTGCACATCCGTTAACACTAATGTAAGCGTTTGTTATTAGGGACTCGCAGGATGGTAGTATCGTATTGCCATGGCGATTTCTCCATTTCCTCACTTGAACTATGTGAAAATTCTCCTGGCGTGAGCCCATTCTGTAGCTCTTTAGGCTTATGTGATCACAATTTGCCTAGTGGTGATATACTAAAATAGGGGATCATGAAATTTTAACACTAACTAAGATGTGAGAGGGTTTTTGATTTGATCCCTAAACAAGCTATTTGTAATTCCAGTGCAAAAAGGGATTATTTTACCTTTGCAAATTGAAATTTGTTTACTGTTCTTATTAATATTACCATGTTTGTTTTCCATACACAGCTGTTTGACCCCATACAAATTGTCTCTTTTATTTTTAGAACAATTTTAAGCGGTGGCGACACAATTTTGACAACTGATATAAATAAGTAGGGACATGCAAGAGCTATCATCTCTGCAAAAATCAGACAAATCCATTGCGGGAATCTATAAAGGCCTACAAAGGTCATGATTTGTATGTTATAGTGCCCTCTATATGCCCATTCTCCATAGAAAGACGTGGAAAACTAAATTTTTAATAAAAATCATATTTGCCCGCAATGGAATTTCGTAAAATTTACACAGAATGTAGTTAGTGGACTAACTATTCCAAATCAGTTGTCAAAAGTGTGTCGCCGGTGATCTTTTTTGTTTTATTCTAGTTTTGTCATAATAAATGAGACTTTCAAACAGCTGTGCATACTGAGGAAAAATATTAGGGTCGGTTCGTCTGTCGGTCATTTTTTTTAAAGATGAACTTCACTCTATTTACTTTAGAAGGAATACAAGTTTTTATACAACATGCTACTATTTTTTTTTCAATGACTGTTACGCGTAAGTAAAGATCTTTTATTTTACTTCTTATAGCTGTTTTGTTGTCTTATTTTGATGTTTTTTTCATCTTTTTTTTTTATTGTAACTGAAAAATAATGGGTTGGTCAGCAGAATTGTGTTTTACTTAGTGCTAATTTGCATAAATTTTGAGTGAGCAGGTTTTTTAGGGTCAGTCAGGTTACGGAAAACAAACCTTTTTTGGCCTTTGCCTAGATTAAAGGTGCGTGTTCCGATTGTCTTTGGGACCCCCCTGATTTACTCGGAAATAGTATCCATTTTGATATCAGATAAAAGGCCGTATTTTTCTCATTGTCGTCCTGAAATTTGAGCCCCAAATTCATTTAATTCCCAAGATAGAAAAAAAAAAAAGCTGAATTAATGGTTAACCATCAATATTAGCACAATATTGAATAGGGCCTTGCAGTACATGCATTATTGCTTCTTCCATAAAAAACGCAAGTTTGTTTCCCACAGTACTTCATGGGGCATATGTGCAAGTGCCAGGCTCTCATATCAAGTAGAGAACACAATAGGCATAAATAGGAACACACACTTTTAAAAGGCTGCATTTGGAGAAATCTTCAAGATAAAA
>JAMKCH010040270.1:0-13853 GCA_023653785.1 Ophioderma brevispina
AAATTTAAAAAAAAAAAAAAACTTTTGAAGTTATGGTCACCAATAGTAGGGTGTTAATTCTTGCGGATGAGACACCCTGTATAACCAAGAGCTGTAATATGTATGTGTATATCACATAATCATTCAGAGCAGTTAAGATATCATACTTAATTAAGTGATTAATATCTGCAAGATGGCATCCTAGATGGGCGTTCAATTATGGCTGCAAATGTCCATCAGTGAAGGCCAAAGGTTAACAGCCGTTCACTCTGTAGGCTAAATATATTATTTTTTGTGGTTTATCACTTCCAAACATCCCAGTAAAGCTATCTTAAGTGTCATTGAGTCGTTATCAAATATCCCAATGGATACCAATGGACGCATAGAACCTACCAAATCCAACGAGACACATATCTTAGACTATTAGTGATCGGGTTTTTTCGCCGCTTAGTAAGGCCCATTTCCAGCCAATTGGATACCCATCTTGGATGGGCTCTCTTACATGTATCTATTGCTCTGATTACCTAGTGATATCTAAGTGTTCTGAGTGACTACAACAAAACATTGCAGTAAGGTTAGAAACCTGTATCAATTAGAGCATTTTGATATCGGAAAGCACTTGGAATGCTAATGACGGAGTTTATTATCACATTTTTGAAATATATTTTTATGATTTTAATTAATTTCTTGACTGTCAACTACACCAGGATAGATGCCAAATTGCAATCAAAAATAGGATCACGATCAGCCATTTTATTGTATGGCGGCCATATTAAAATAATTGATTGCGTGTTTCAGAACATATGTTAACGGGCAGACATGAAAAATCCATGAGTCGGTAGCCTGGACTATAACCCCCAAGGGGTGGATATATTTTTAATCTCATTATGATTTCAGATTGGTTTCCACAAACTGATGGACCCCTATAAAGTGTAAGCTCTTCATACGTTGGAGCGGGGTAAAGTGAACTGTTCACGCGGTTACTTATAGGGGGGAAACTCTTTCAAATTGGGACACATTTGTTTATTTTAGTATCAATTTTGATATCCAATTAAAGGCGCAACGAGAGATTTCAAGAATCCGTATTTTTCTGTTTTCAATAATTCATATAGGTAGCCAATCAATAGGATTTCTTACTTTTTATTTGGCGTAGAGAAATGTCTTAAGAGTAAAAGGGGTGAATTTTTAATGATATATTTTCTATATAACCACCTAGGCTGAAATTTCTATTGGCACCAACAGGCAAATTCAACTTCACACTTTTTGTACCAAAGAAATTAATCTCAGCTTAATCTTTCAGGTGGGTTTCTTGCTAAAAGCTTAGTTCAAAAATCATTAATTTTCACATTTAGGGGACAATGTATGTAGAATCTCTCAGTGTACCTTTGTAAAGATAATTTTCACAAATCATTTGCCAATATAAACATTCACAAGGACACACTAAATCAATTAGACAAGAAGTCAATTTGGGAGACATCTGGCATTTTTTGAAGTAAGGAAGATGATCTTGTAAAGTACGCTTTTATTTGTAAACAGTTAAAATCTTATTTGATTTAATTAGACAAGTATTATAGTTTAGGACTCGGAATCATGTTTGTTTTATTTATAATTATAATATAGGCCCGAACTTGCCCATTTGCAATTTCCGTGTAGGGATAGTATTCATGTTTTATATCCGCGAAAAATAACATTTTTTTCACGATTCAGACCAGAGCTTGTTTTGTTACGTTTTTTGTATGTGTAAGTTGCTGACTGACATCGCCTTTGGAAACAGGCTACAAAATATATTATTCTGGCACAAATGTGCTATATTTATATCCCAACAGTACTCCTTCGATTGGAATGAGCCTTGATGACAAATTGTAGGGCGCAGGATTCTGTAAGATTGAACTGGAGTCATGATGCATCCCTAATGTAACGAGTTACCAAGGTGAATACCACTCCATCGGGAATTATTTATGAAGCATCTGATGCTTATTAATTTGACTCCAGTGGAATATCTGGGTCATATTTTCCACTGATACCAAAATAAGTACCATATTTTCAAAATAGATTCACAATTGCGTCTAAAGTCTCAAAACATTGTCAGATTTCAGATTTCACAGTACAAGAAATAGGCGAAAATCTAATTTTCACTAAAAGGTATAGGGCATATCGGCTTTTTTCCATGCGAGTTAAAGGTTTAAATGATGACAAGTGACTAGTTTTATATGAAACAGAGGTTTGGAGCACATTGTGAAGAATATTTTACATTGATATCTTCAGTAGCATCGATCGGGGGAACCTTTTTGGTGGCATCCTAACCCCAGGGAATGTGCTACAAAAAAGGATGTTAAGACAATTATATACCAGCTAAGGAAGCTTTTTTGCGAAAGTTTTAGCGCGCCGGAGTGAGTGGAACGGGAGTGGGGAGTAAGACTAGATAATGCTAACGTCAAATTAGAAAAAATCAAGCTATAATTACTTAAAGAGACCATGAGGAGATTTCCCGAGAAGCCTCCCCAATTTTCTCGAACCCCGGTTTTTCACATATTGGAATCTTACCAATGTATAGATCACACCTGAAGTGATACGCCGAAGACGCCGTCTTTATGTAAGAATAATATGAATTGGTAGTTTCTGTCGTGCTCGACAAAAGTCGAAGCATCGTTTCTATGGAACCGATACGATAGCAGGCAAGTTCAGAACAAGTTTCTGTTTTCTTTTGCACCTGTTTGTCCAAAAACCTTCGAAACGTTCTCGTAGGTGGTCTACCCCGATACCCCCCCCCCCCCCCCCCCCCCCCCCAGTGAAATTTGAGAGAGAAATTCCGTACCATCCTGTCACTTTAAATAAGTCCTGGGTGTATTCATATTCTGTCCTAACTTTGTGATGCACGCCACTTCGTAGCTTATGCAAACATCAACCTGTGAGTCTTGTACAATCCGCGGTATTTTCCATCCTTTTATTCATGGTCTAAATGATAAACTTATCACTGTCTGTCTTGATAGTGTTTATTAAAAAAGAAAAAAAAAAAACAAAAAAAAGGTTTATATGCGAAAAAAGTTTACCAATTTTATTCAACATCAAAACCTAAAAAAACTTTCTGTTTGAGTGGCCGAATTCACTGTAGGTGACGCATTGTACCACCTTTTTTCATTTCCCTGATCATATGTCTTCTAATAAGCATTGAATCGCTCATGAATATTGTGTTGTTACGACAATTAACCAATGCGCTAGCTCGATGACTTCTATCCCTTATTCCCTACCTTTTATACGAACTAATCACATATGCACTCACAGACAACAATGGAACCACTAAATTACTTTAGCCTAAAAGGGTACAGCGAATCCATATGGCGTTAAAACACGCCAAATTCCAGCCTTAATCCTATTTCACTCCTAAGGACCTAGTTCCTAAGTCCCATCTCACTTATGAGGACCTCCATAGTACCTTAGCCACATGGCCCAAATTTCATTCTACAAATATATCTCTGCGTTTCAAGCCCTAATCCTATCTCACTCATTAGGACCCTTGGGTCCGTTCCCCGAAGTAATCGTACGACCGTCGTAAGCCCGTTCTATCGCAACTTTGCGTAAAGTTTCACACTTACGAATTTACTGCGTTCCCGCAACGTAGTATACACTTGATTTTTCTTCAACTTACGAAAAATCTACTTCTGTCGTGTTACAGCACGTACGCTTTTCCACGACTGGTATTCATGCTTTTCCTGAAACTTAACTTCGTCCAGGGGCCCGGTCTCCAAACACGTGCGTAACCCTACATGTATACTTCCACTCGGCGTATGCCCTACATAATGGACCTATTCATACCATTTACCAGTGCTTTGGACAAATTTTCCACTCATGCATGACATAGTATGCACGTAGAGTTCCGATTGACTTCGGGACGGACCCAGGATTATCGTAATGTTAAGCGAATTTCTACGTCTACTAGGAGTGACGTAGACGTGGCATACAACGATACAAGTTGAGATCATGGGCATTATGAAAGAGCTTTTATCGTGATTTTATTTGGAAGCAAGGGGATGCGAGGCTGGAAATGATTTTAGGAGGACTCTTTCCACCAATCTTAACTATACATTATTTCGAGATCGAGTCCCCTTGTGCGTTAGTTTTGGTGTGTGGTGTGTGTTGTGGTGTGATGTTTTTGTCTGTGCTTGTGTGTGTGGGTGTGTATTGTGTAATATATTTTGGGTGTGTTGTTTTAATGTTCTTTTCTTTTGTTTTCTTTGCTTAATTTCACCCATGACCGATTTTTAAACTAATTTGAAAGAATGATGTAGGCCTATAATATCTTGTCGAATTTTCTTACAATTTCAAACAGAGCATTTCTCTTTTTTTAAATAAATATGCCTCTTTTTTGTAAATTTCAACCTCACAATTTAGGGGCGTTGTCTCCAAAAGACTCTGCGTTTTGAGCCATCACCGTTCTTCCAAAGTTGAGTGATGCCCTTCCCCCAAGTTGAAAGTAGGTCAGATAGGAGTAATTCGGAGTACAAGCATGTCAACTTTTAAAACGTTATAAAATGTAGGTTATTTTCCTCTAAGTTGAGGAATAGTACGGGTTGTGTCTGTACTGTAGGCCTACGATGACACGTCCATACGACATCGTTAGTATGTAGCTTAGATGCACTGAACCAGAATTAAGGGTATTGAGAGAACGTTCGCTTGTAACTATACGAGCTTATTCCCTCTAGGGTGACCCAAAAAAAAAATAACCATGGTCGTAAACCAAATCTTAGCATGCGGTAAGATGGAATTTCGATCATAGTTTCGGTAACGACACCCAGGGAATCCGTTCCCGAAATGGGCCGTACGACAATCGTAGCCTCTTTCTATCGCAACTTTTGCGTAAAGTTCACACTTACGAATTTATGTGTTGCCCGAAACGTAGTATGCACGTAAGATTTTCTTCAAACTTACGAAAAATCTACCTCTGTCGTAACTAGCACGTACGCTATTTCCATGACTGTTCATGTGTTCCTGAACTTCTTAATCGCAGGATTATCGTAAAGTTACGTGATTTTCTACGTCTACTCAGGGTTGACGTAGACTTGGCATGTAACGAATTTAGTTGATATCATGTGTTCAATAAAAAGCATGTGAGAGCTACTCACCATATTGTAATCAAGCGTGGTTATGAGAGTCGAGCGAGCAGTGCCCTTTAGAAAGCGGCCTCAGTAAGAATTTCCGGACTGCCACAAACCCCCCCTCTCCCTGTAATGGGCGGGCATCATACAAACGACTCTCTAAGGTCTCTGGGCTTAGGACTACACTCTGGCGGGGTTAAACGGATTTCTGTGATCCCAAACCGTCCCCACTTCCCTCCGAGATAAATTTAATTAAACGATCATCAAAGATTGAAGCCAATTGCTGATTACAAACAATTTGGCATAAAAAAAAAAACCCCCGTGGGGCCATACATCCAGTGTATTTTCATAGACTCCAGGGCTAGACAGGTAATATAGAATATTTATCGAGTCACACCCCTTACTTATAAATTGTGTCATTTTCTGTATTATTGTTCACAGAGATCAACACTTCCACCCTCCTTATAAAAATTTAACGACATGTTTTTTTTTCACAATTCATCGCTGGATCAAATCCTGTACATAGTGCAATGCTACGACCAATGGCATATTTTGCATTTCAAATTGAATGTAAAATTTACATTCAATAATTAAATGCTGTTTAAACGGTTCAGCGCTGTCTGTTTGAATTGGGGGTAATTAAAAATTCCAAACCCAATTTCTTCATGACCACAATACACTTTTCATAAATCGCATTTTTTTACTTACAATACTTTATTTAAAATTTTAAAACTAAATGTTTAGTTAGTACATACACGTCTCATCAAGCAGTCACCCTCACTGTTACGGCTCAAGCTTCAGTACACATGGATGACAGAAATAGCCGTAATTTCTGCCGCGGGTACCTCCCCTCACAGACTGAATTCCTAACTCACAAAGTGCATGTCATTTTAAACATCAAAATTACACATTTCATTTTCTTTTCCAAAAATATTCAACTTTCATACTAATTCACAAATTTTACTTATTTATTTATTTATACCAATTCACCAATTTTCATATGTTATCTTTTCATAACCTTACTTTAAAATCCAAACCACATTCTGACTTTATCCATACATCATTTGGAGTGTCTGACCATTTTTGTTTTGGCAGGCCTTCTAAAATAAAGCACGAAATGACGATGATTAGTCGCCGCTACTGATTCTCCACTGACCTAAAAATCCAACCAAATACATCTTAGTTGAAATCTGACCTAAATTGAAATTAAATCAATTTAAAATGTTTTTAATTGGTTTTTTTTTACACTTTTTCAAAACACAAATATTTATCCTTCTGCATAATATTAATTTCATGCAGAAGTGGTCATTATTTTACTCATTTTTTTTTTTGCATCTGTGACTTTCCACTTTTAGCGTCTATAGTTTGCCAACATTTTCTGGACTCCATTTTCTTCAAAATGAAACAATCAGATATACAATTCTCATTCATATCGAACTCTCACTTCAGGATAATGTCAAAATTTCTGCTTCTCTCACAGCAAAAGATATTGATTTCCACGATCTAGTCCGCCCAAATATAAAAAAAATAGCCACACTATATTTCCAGTTTCATCTATAAAGAACTACATACAGCCGGTTGTTCAAAGCATATCCTTGGCGTAAGAGCGCCTTTTCGGAATAAAAAAAAAAACAGTGTTCCAACGCCAGCCTCTCACTCTTGCGTTACATCCAAACTTTCGCCTCTGCCACCTAAGAGAGAATGATTCACCATATCCCGGGTCCATGCACGTAAATTGGCATAAATTCCAATTTATAATCTAAACTTAACATCATTGATATTCCCTAAAAACAACCTCTAATAAATTTAACTACTAACCTGATCCATGGTTGAATCTCCATGCTCAAAGATCAAAACTTTTAAAAATCAAACCACGACACCATCTTCTAACGTCGCATATACACAGGTTCTATTTGTTTCCACACACCTGGCCACCATGATTTAAAAACTTTAAAAAAGGCCTGTGAGAGAGCTCCACCATATTGTAATCAGCGTGGTTTCTTAAGTTGAGGTGTCGATAAGTGCCCCTTGAAATCTTCTCATTAAGAATTCCTGAAGCTGCACCTCTCCCCGTCATGGGCGGGCATCATCCAAACGACCTCCTCTGAGGTCTCTGGGCTTAGGACACACTCTGGCGGGGTTAAACCGTTTTATGGGATCCCAAACCTTCCCACTTCCCTCATGAGCATAAATTTAATTAAACGATCACTCTAAGATTGAGCCATTGTCTTATTAGCAAACATTTGGCACACCCCCTGGTGCCATGACATACAGTGATTTTCATTAGACTCCAGGGCTAGACGAGTTATCTCGAATATTTATCGCTTCACATCATGAAGAGCTAGTAATTTGTGATTTTATTTGGAAGGGGATGTGAGGCTGGGAGACTAATGGTTAGGAGATTCCAACCATTTGGAACATGTCTTTAGACCCTTGTGTTTGGTTTTGGGTGTGTAGTGTTGTGTGGGGGTGTATGTGGGGAGGGTATGTTGTGTATGTGTGTAGGTGTTTTGTGAGTTGTTTTTAGTTTGTTGTGGTTTGCTCGTGGTCAACCCAATGCCATGACCGAATTTCAAAACGATTTTAAAGATATGTAGGCCTATAATATCTTTGTCCTATTTTATCATAATTTCAACATTGACTCCTTTTTTTGGGAATAAAAATATGCTTTTTTTTGTGTTCATTTCAACCTCAACCGTTTCGGGCGTGTCTCCAAAAGACCACCGAATTGTCAATACATCACCGTTACTCCAAAGTTGAGTGGTCCCCTTCCCCAAGCTGAAAGTATATCAGATTAGGAAGTGATAAACGAGTATAGTCTAGTCTAATGTAAAAAAAAAATATAAAAATATACTTATTTGTGTACGTGTTGTTTCCTGTACTGATGCCTTATCTGGAGGTGAACACGCAACACGACATCGTTATTATGTAAACTTAAAGGCATGCACTGGCCATATTTAAGGGTAATTGGGAAAAGTTCTTAAAATATTACCCTAGCCTACGACCTAGCATTGACATTGGAAAGAAAAGTAAACCTGTTATTGTGGAGTGTTTGTTTTGCTAAAAAAAGGTTGTCAAATGCTTACTTACTCTCTACATGATAACTGTTCTCGTGCATGAGTATATTGACAAACAACTATATAATCAGTTATCTTATAGATAAAACGATAGTCCTATACCCTATTGTGCCTTGCTTTTGAAGATAAAACCCTGGGTTCCGTTCCCGAAACTATGATCGTAATTTCATCTTACGCACGGCTTAAGATTTTCGGTTAGCGACCATGGTAGTAGCTGTCCCGACAGTGTACTTAGATCTCGTAGTGCATTTCTACTAGTACACCCTACGATAATCTTACGTTAACATAAATTAAGCCGATTAAAAGGTCATTCCATTCAGTGATTGGGATTAAATTGGGGCTCTGGTCTGGTGCACATTTCTGAGACCTTGCGAATGTTCCCATGGTGCCTTTAACATCAGGTATGAATGATTTTTATTGTGTGGTGGTATCTATAGAACTTTAACAGGTATTAAAACACTCGGACACCAGGGCTTCGCTTGATTGTCGGTCAACTTGTTCTGATTCATTGTAATTTAATTTTATAAAATTTTAAACTGCTAATTGTGTGTATGTGTGTTGCGTGTTAACTCTTCATATGTTTTATTTGCTTCATGCAGCTTTTCATCCACGGTTTTAATTCAATGCGTTTATATAGCAATGTTTAATTATAGTGACCATTTCAGTTAGTTATAGCTCTGCGAGTGAGAGCTGTTTATTTTCATTCTGTGACCAATTTAGATGTCATTTCATACTCTATTTGTTATTTTATTTTTTTTAATCGAAATTTCGGGTGAGGTCCTTTATATAAAAGAAATATAATTTAAAACCAATATCGTGTTATCATGTACACGTAGCTCTATACCATAACTTAATGTAAAATGTACATTTTAAAATTTAATTACTGCAATATGCAATGAATACTAACTTGCTTGTCACAGATGGTGCGGTATTGTAAAGTTTTGCTCAATCAATATAACCTAGAACCTTATCACAGATGTTCCATGTAGATCAAATCCTGGAATTTAAGATATTGTTCTTGAAATATGCATATATGGATGAAGTTTATATTTTTGTTGTTTTATTGTCTTGGTTCCTGATATGTTTGTATCTAAATTTGCCACATTTAAGATGTTGTTTTGAGCAATGAGAAATATTACTTGTTAGGGGGTCAAGTTGGTCATGATACCTACATAAAATTAAGTTTCTTGTTTACTTTGAGCAAAACGGGTTTATGGTTTATAATTTGTCCTGCATAACTTTATGTTACAAGTGCTAGCTACCCACCCTTACTCTAACAGCATAAATGTGCTTGATGAATCCCACTCTTCATAAGACTCTTAATGACATCCTCGCGTGATTTGTATATAGTTATTTATAAGCAAGGACACATAGTGTAAATAAGGCATTTCGTTTTCGTCTTCATTAGATAACGTGAATAATATAGTTGTGTCAATATACTCATGCGCAAGAGCAGTTATTCATGTAGACAGTAATTAGGCATTTGAACCTTTTTTTAGCAATTAACCCTCACACTAACATGTTTACTTTTCTTTAACAATGCCAATGTAGGTCAGTGGCGTAACCATTTTTTTCAGGGGGGCAGAGGGGGCACCACACATTTTCCATGGCAAGAATCAGGGGCGCCCAATTTCCGGCTAGCTCCCTCGCGATATACCCAAGAGTTTTTTCACAGTCGGATCGACCCAATTTCTGAAAGAGCGGGGGGGGGGGGGGGGGGGCGGGTGGCACGTTCTGACCGTCCCGTGTGTGCCGTAAAAAGGCCATTTTTTATATTTATAAACAGTTACAATCGCGTTCGGTACCATTCTTCGCCCCTAAATCCGACCAATTATCATATTACAATTTGGTATTTATATCATGTATAGCTCTATTGTTTTTATATGTAATGCATAATGTGCAGAAATCACTAATTTTTCAGGGGGTAAATGGGGGGCAAGATTGTTCCCCACAGGGGGTGCCCGCCCCCTCCCCCCGGTTGCGCCACTGAATGTAGGTCGATACGCTAGGTTAATAATTTACAAGAGATTTCTCTCAATACCCTTCAATCTGGCCAGTATTTTAGCTTACATATACCGTGTCGTGTGACTTGTTCACCTAGCTAGGCCTACAGTACAGAGACAACACGTACCATTCCTCACTTAAGTAAAAGGAAATAACCCTACACTTTATTATATTCTTTTCAAATTTAGACTGCAGTCCGCATTCTCACTTCCTAATCTGCATACTTTCAACTTGGGGAAGGATCACTCAATTGGAAGTAACGGTGATGTACTGAAAGCTCGGAGGTCTTTTGGAGACACGCCCCTAAAAAGTGAGGTTAAATACACAAAAGAGGTATATTCTTATTTTAAAAAAAAGAATCAATGTTTTGAAATTTGAAATTTTGAAAATTCCGACAGAGGATAGCCTAATCCGTCTTTCAATTAGTTTTGAAAATCGTCATTGAGTACACTGAGCAAAAAAAACACAAAACTAAAACAACTCACAAAAACACATACACACATCCACAACCCCCACCACATACCCCCCCATACACCCTAAAATCCCAACACACGGGTGCCCCCCCCCCCGGATTTCGCTCGAGCATGTCAAAATGGTTGCAATAGTCCGCCTACATCATCTCCCATCCTTACATCCTTTTCCAAATAAAATCACGATATAGCTCTTCCATAATGTTCCATAATATCAACTTATCGTTACATGTCAAGCCCCTACGTCAACTTTGAGTAGACGTAGAAATTCGCGTACTTTACGATAATCCTTCGACTAAGTTAAGTTTCAGAACGCATGACCAGTCGTGGAAATAGCGTACGTGCTAGTTACGACAGACGTGATTTTTCGTAAGTTTTGAAGAAAATCTTTAAGTTGCATACAAAGTTTCGGGAACGGGCAGTAAATTCGTAAGTGTGACTTTACCAAAAGTGCGATAGAAGAGGTTACGACTGGTCGTACGACCATTTCGAACGGACCCCTGGTTCCTAAATCCCTCTCTCTTATAGGACCTCTATATAAACTCACCAAATGTGCTTAAATATCATTCAACAATTTTTATTAGATTTCAAAACAGCCTTACTCCTATCTCACTCACGAGGACCTGGGTTCTAAATCCCATCTCCCGTTTTTGTGCACCATGACCTGTACAATTTGATCTCAAACACGTACAATAGTATATTTGTTTATTTGTACTGGTGTGTACCACATCAGCTGTTAGTGTACATTTTGAGTCTCCATCACTGCATGTCAATTTGCGGGAGAGTTATGCTAATTCTCGAATATTCCTTTTTAAAAATTTATATTTGGTGATTTTCTTTCCTTCATTAAAGTGTTAACGTAATTTAGCACACTATCCCTAATGCAAATGCACTTATTTTACTTATCCCGACGACTACTGCATATGCGGAGTATATGAATACCCGCCGAGTGTATTCACATTTTTTACCTGAAAAAAAAAAAGGGTTTTAAGATGGTATCCCCATGCTAAAGTCAATTGTTTTTTACCACTTCACGATCATAAGAAAGTATAATCCTTCGACAACAGTTTGAGGAGTAAAACCTGCTCCATGGACTTATTATATGCTGCTACAATCATCGGTTGTGATATCAAGGCGCCCAAGACCCCTTGCTTAGTGGACTAAGGAGGAAATTGAACTAAGTGACGTTACTAAACCGTTACTGTACAACACTTGGAAATGACTGTATTTACATACCCGTAAAAATACAGAATCCCTAAAACACAGGTTTTATGTTACATATTGTAATTGGGTCTTCTAGAGTAGATATCAACGTAAAATAAGTTTTTTCAAACGGTTTGATGTAAGCGCAAGCTCATTTGATGTTCCGTCTTTTTGCCCAATTTTCACACTGTTTTGCAAACAATGTTTATGCCCGCCTAATTTGCAGCCAAATAACAAATTTCATTTATTGCTGGGTTTGGGTTGTCTTAAGATCCTTCACATGTGGTAATAAATTTGTGCAAAAATTCTCTTGGGAAAGGGGTTTCCTACACTAACGGGAGTGAACGCCGTTCAATGTTGATATCGTGGCGATCACATTATAACGAGGATAAGGCATTACTTCGCAATCAATTTCGCTTCCACTATACACGCTTTTTCGCCTTTTATTTGTGTACAATATATTTTGGCAAAGTCCAATTTCTTGAAGCAGACATTTCTGATATACAAATAAATAAAACTCGTGTTTTTATATTATATATATATATATATAATATATATATAATCGTCGGGGCATTACATAGTGACGGATGTGATTTTTATCATTTTTTACAAAATCCAGGAAATGATACTGAATACCAAATCTTCAAACATGCCAAGTGCCGAACCTTGCAAGTTCTTCATTAATTAATAATCTTAAGTAAAAAATTTGCAATTTTGACGTATGTTGCATAACAGAGACTTTGGTGTATTACATAGTGACGGATGTTGAACCCTCTGTCAAAGAAGTGTATACTTAATTTCCCACCAGGGCTTTTTAAATACGTTTGTTAGTAAATACCGGTATTCTTACGGTACCCTGACTTAGTCAATTTTTGGTACTTAGTCGTTTTTTTAATTAGCATTCAGCGAGACCGCTCCTCTTAAGTCCACCGGCCACTTCCAGGTGAAGACCAAGGAAGCGGTACGTCTGGACTCAGTTCATTTTTGAAAAGCTACGAGACATTTTTCCAAGGTTCGCTTAGTAGATCTAGGGGGATTTTCAGCTGACCAATGAAGTGGTCCGCTAATGGAAAAATCTCGCTGCCGTGGCCCGGGTACATGACTTTTCACCCAAAGATCTATGGCGACTTTCCGCTGACCAAGGAAGCAGTCCGCTCTGGACTTAGTTCATTTTTTAAAAGTCAACATGCCGTGGCCCGGCTACGTGACTTTTCATCCAAAGATCTTGGGCGACTTCCCGCTGAACAAGGAAACAGTCCGCTCTGGACTTAGTCTAGGGCGACTTCCCGTTGAACAAGGAAGCGGACCGCTCTGGACTTAGTTCATTTTTTAAAAGTCAACATGCCGTGGCCCGGCTACGTGACTTTTCATCCAAAGATCTAGGGCGACTTCCCGCTGAACAAGGAAGCAGTCCGCTCTGGACTTAATCTAGGGCGACTTCCCGCTGAACAAGGAAGCGGTCCGCTCTGGACTTAGTTCATTTTTGAAAAGTCAACATGCCGTGGCCCGGCTACGTGACTTTTCGTTCAAAGATCTAGGGCGACTTCCCGCTGAACAAGGAAGCAGTCCGCTCTGGACTTAGTCTAGGGCAACTTCCCGCTGAACAAGGAAGCGGTCCGCTCTGGACAGTTCATTTTTGAAAAGTCAACATGCCGTGGCCCGGCTACGTGACTTTTCATCCAAAGATCTAGAGCGACTCCTGCTTAGTCTAGGGCAACTTCCCGCTGAACAAGGAAGCGGTCCGCTCTGGACAGTTCATTTTTGAAAAGTCAACATGCCGTGGCCCGGCTACGTGACTTTTCATCCAAAGATCTAGGGCGACTTCCCGCTGAACCAGGAAGCAGTCCGCTCTGGACTTAGTCTAGGACGACTTCCCGCTGAACAAGGAAGCGGTCCGCTCTGGACTTAGTTCATTTTTGAAAAGTCAACATGCCGTGGCCCGGCTACGTGACTTTTCATCCAAAGATCTAGGGCGACTTCCCGCTGAACAAGGAAGCGGTCCGCTCTGGACAGTTCATTTTTGAAAA
>JAMKCH010040271.1:0-20044 GCA_023653785.1 Ophioderma brevispina
GCCTTGCATGTCGCGTTGGTACGCAAATGCAATTTACGCAGCGTGATGTTCACCGCGCGATGACTTTGGTTTCTTGGGTTGAAACATGTTTTCAAGAGGGGTGTAATTATTTAAATGATGTAAGAATATTTTGACAAATAAATTATGTCGATAAAAAGCAAACATTACACAATTCTAAATAAGAATGAGAATAAAAGACGTTTTTTTTGTTTTGGCCATCTTAGATGGTGTCATAATGGATGGGCATCCAATATTTTATCGTGTTGGATGCCGGCGCATATTCTCTAATTTAAGTATAGGCTTTCAACTACTTACTAACAAATAAAGTGTCTTAACTACTTCATGGTCACTTGCAATTTTTCATATTTGTGTTACATGGAACTGTTTCATGGTCACACTATTATGGGGCACAGTACAAAATGGTCTGCCTATTGAAACACATGCTTTATGTGCTCTCTTGTATCTGTCATATCTTTGCCCCTGCCTTACCTAGAAAATGAAATTTGCAGGAGAGAATTTTAAATTCATAGTGTTTAAAATATCTTCTTTTGAACCTAGATCGACAATGTAAGTTTTTTGCAAATTAGATTTGAAAATTGCACCCTGTTTTTTCTAACTCCTGAGCCCCACAGAATCGGTGTTTCACAGCGGTTCACTTATGTCGCCGTATCATACCACCAAGACACTTTTCATCAATTTTTAAAATATAAGTTAAATATGAAAGAATACCCACATGAATGATACCAAAAGCAAATCTCTAGGACAAATATCCGCCACAAAACTACACAAATTACGCTCAAAATCTAGGTTTATAGGAACTATAGCGGTGTTGCACTTTCCACAGCGGATGGATTTTGCACTGTGCTCTCTTAAGATCCACTTCTAGTTTACAGGGTCAAAGGTCACTTACAGTGTCATAAGTGTCTCAAAGTACCTTTTTTCCAATGTCTAGGGATTTAATATTACAGTTTCTGCACACAGCTTAGTTCTAAAGGGTTGTAATATTAAGGGTTGTGGGCTGGGATGTGGAGAGGCCAAGGACAAAAAAAACGGAAAAGGGGAAAAAAAGAGTTAGAAATGACACAAAAGGCTGGAAAAATCAAAGAAAAAAAAGCCTAAAATTTTTTTGTTTTACAAACAAAATTTAAAATGGGAAATCCTCTAAACGAGGGAAAATTTCAACCCATGCATCTTATGTGTTACGCAGAGGGATTTCAGAATTGCCCAATTCATACACCACATGCTCTTTTGTGCTAACGCGGGGTAGAATAGATAGATGAAAACACAGGTAAGGACGATCACTTGCACAGCACAACATTGAACAGTTAAATGAAGTTATGAGGATATTTGAGTTCTGTATTTTCAAGTCCAAAATCAGGTGATAAGAAAAAATAACTTGATGCCATTATGCATATCAAGGCGATGATCCTGTCCTTTCATGCTACATTGGCCAGACTCTAGCAGATACGGCAGATTTACACAGTCGTTCTACAGTATTCATGGGATTTGACAGTGTAAGTGACAGTTGCACCCTGGTGGATTAACTAGTTTTGCATGGGCTTGTGGGGCTTTCTGAAAACATCCTCTCGTTTTACAGGGTGGTAAGAGTCAAGTAATATTGCTAATAGAAATCAAAATATTACTAAAGATTATATAGAGATATACTAGAACTTTCTAAATTTTCTAACAAAAAATTTTTTATACTTTTTTTAAACAAACAAACAACATACCATCCCTCTTTAGAGTAGGGGACGGTAAACAAACTTTGCCTTTCATTGGTTGTTTATATTCTAATGGTAGTACTCACTGTTCTTTGAAGCTCTCTTATAATCACAGCTACTTTCCCTTGCAGTAAATCTGTCCTGGGAAAAACAAGTTCCTATGGGACCACAGCTGCTGGAACAACAGGTCGAGATCCTACAAGGAACCGACGCGACCTATGGATTGGGCACGCATCATCTACACGGTGCGAGAAGAACTTCACTGCTGAAAAAGATCGCCCTGGATGCGCACGGCTACCCGAGACCATTTTCTGAAATGAGATCAAATTCATGGTTCTTGACATGGATCTTTTTAATAGATTTAAAAGTGCATGTTCCGACGTCTTGGGACCCTGATTTCTCAGGGAAAGTATTCTAGATTTTGACATCAGAAAAGCCATATGTTTCTCATGTTCGTCCTGACATTTGAGCCCTCATTAAGAATTCATTCCCAAGATATACACAAAAATGTGTTTAATGGTAACCATCAATGTTAGCAAAGGATGATGGTTTGAAATATGCATTATGCTTCTACCCATTAAAACCCAAGTGTTTCCACGGTACTTGATGATGGGACATTATGTGCTAGTGCCACGCTCTACACATAAGTTAAGAACACAATAGACATAAACAGAAGAAGCACCTTAAGCCTGTCATACTATTTGCATACACTTAAAACTTTACCTTACATTTCTAATGTTAAAAAATAATAAAAAATAATAAACATACCCAGACACAGAAGCTGATGATCAATCTCCAATTACCCATGGATTGTGGTTGATCGAAACAACAGGAACGATTTAGCTTGAACTACCCCTGCATGTGGGATGTTGACAAATCAATCAAAAATGCAGCAGTAAAAACTAGAAAATTCCTAACCAACAAATCGACATATGTCACACACAAACACATAACTCACGCACACTCAACATTACTGGGATAGTCTGCAAATACGACGGAGGAGCTATGACCAGGTCCAAAACGTCATTGTTACCCCCACTACAGAAAAGGTGGACACCTCTTGCTATAGTATGACCTCTACATCAATGTTGGGAGGATAGTATTCAAATTGTGGTATCACTCTTTCCAATAGGGGTCAATTTAAAGTTTAAATAGGGTCAATTTTTTAAATGCGTCCAAATCATGTGAAATGTATGCCAGCTTGTCCGTTAGCATAAGGTTCCAAAAATGTATAGTTTGTACCATCTATGACATGGTTGGGGAGTTATAGGGTAAAAAAATGGCTAAAATGGTTTAAAAAAGGTCAATTCTTTTGTAAAGGGGTCAAAATCAGCAGTTGCTCCAATTTTGGTAAAATTGATAAGAATTGTTACTAGCTTAATGTGTAAAATAAGGAATAGTTTGTATCAACTGCAATGCATCGGGTACAGTTAGGGGACACCAAATAGGTCATCGGCAAGTTGGGGCAAAACATAATCCAATGGTGTTGACCTTCTTTGACTTATCTCCGTTTAAGTAAACATTAACATAATCAAAACTATACTTTTAGGAGTCCTAGTACCTCAGGCAATAACTTGCAAGTATTTAAAAACCTTAATCAGAGTAACTTTATGTGTTGACCTTGTACAAATTGAGATTGAACTTTTACCATTTTTGTCATTTTGACCCTATACTCAAAACCAATTTGTCGTAGGTGGTACAAACTATACATTTTGGAAAATCCTTATGATAAGATGGGGCAATATGGCAAACATTTCACAGGATTGGGGATTTTAAAAATTGGAACCCATTGTGTAAAACTTAAATGCCCCTATTGAAAAAGTGATACCACCAATTTGAGAGTACTCCGCCTAGCATTGATGTAGAGGGGATACCAACTACCCAAATTGTTCAACCTTTCTTGGTCGTGGGGGTAGGTAAGACGGAACTCCGTAATAAGCCACTTATGATCTTCTGCTCCTCTAATATCATATCCGAATGCTAGCTGAGCAGTCTATGGTACTGGGTTTTGTAAGGACTGGGGATGCTTGGGATCTTTTTAAGGGCAGTGTCAACACTGGTGCTTTTGTTTTTACACGAATTTTGATTTTCCACCATTTTAAACATCAAACTGTGGTCTATAGTTACCAACAAAAGATGATCCACTGCACACAATCCTGAGCTGTATTTTTTGCCGATTTTTGTTTTTAAAACAGCTCATTTACCATTTAAAGCACAAAAACCGCTTGGTCGAAACGGCGGGAAATTTAAGCACATTCACGCCGTCAGGCGCAAGGGCGCACCATCGGTCGCTGCGGTGAATTTTTTGTGCGTAATGAAGCGTGCGAGTGTTTAATGTACTTTTGCCGCGAACTCATCTTGGAGAAAACGGAAAAATAAAAAAAATTATTTTTGAAAATGTAAACAAAGCGCTTAATTTAGGACAATGATATTTCAATCTGCAATTTATGGAGTTAGAGACAAAATATGTTTGATTCAATAGTGCATAAAGAGGTATGTCATCACTTGCACAACATACTCTTTTGAAGTTTCAAAGATAAAGTTATTTGAGAAAGAGGACAGCTTGACAGGGCGGACAGTACTTTTTACTAAAACACATATTTTCTCAATGTCAATTTTCGAATAAATTTGGGCAATTTTTCGACAAGATAACTCTCAAAAATAACCGAAGTAAAAGTTAAGGTTTAACTTTCATACGATAGAAAGCGGTCTTCTATAGGGACGGTTTTCTCACTTTTTCATTTTTAGATTTCTACACAAAGAGATATCTCCAATCTATTACTCAAATTTTGGAAAAGAAAAGTAAAAATCACCACTTTTTTGACATTTTTTCCTATATTCGAAAAGTAAAATCTATTTTTAAAAAAAATGTGAAATAACCGTTCCCTAGACCAAATTTGTCTTGTTCTAAAAAATAACATAAGAAATCATGAAAATCCATAATTGTTTTTGTTATATGCCGTCTGAAAGATTTTGGGGCCCAAAAATCGGTGTTTTTTTAGTATTTTTCAAAAACGGAAAACGTTTTATTAATATGATTGCAATCAGCGGTTCCTCGTCCTCATTTTTCTTTCTAGAAATGTATCTTTTACATACAATAATCAATATTTGCAAAGTTACAAAACAAAATAGATAATCGGAAACTAAATGGTAAACTGCCCTTTAAGCACAGGGAAATCAGGACAGGAACTTAAACCCCATTTACCCAGGACCAGTGCTAGGCGGCCCAATTTCCTAGGACTCCGCACACCAAGGACTTACTTCCGGTGGCAAACTTTTTGTGGGCAGACCAGTCGATATCAGGTGAAGTTTCATTTGAAAAACAGACTATACTGTGAGCACGACATTTGATGGTCAATTTTTACACGCGCACAAAAGACGGCGTATCTTAATGCGTGCGTAAAAGCTGCGTGAAGGTTATGACATCAATTGCCCGAGACCTTTTGGTAGAGAAATGGATGATAGAGGTGAGACATTCGGTTGGAAATCAAGGGCAGTTTGGCCAGACAGAATTGGCTCGGTCTCATCATTCAGCACTTGTTCAGTATCACTGCGCTAAAACAATGAAAATGTTGAGCAGAATCTGGGTAGAAGCTAGAAGTAGCCCCAAATCCCAGAATGGGTAATTTGGTGAACATGGATAGCGGTCTTCTGATTTTTGTTTGCTGGTAGGGACACTATTGTTGGTGACTGTACAATTAGCTGAGTTTCGCTTCACACCCACATATCAAAGTTTCTGGTTTCAAAGTTTGCAGCTATTCAACAAAGCTAGTATTTTTTAAATTAATCAACAACAACCAACCAATATACATGTATGGCCAATTTTAATTGACAGGGAAGTTAACGTTCCGCAGCAAACATGTGATGCTTCTAAGGATTCGCCAATCAATCTTCTGGTCAAACTCACCTCTTGTCTATAGGTTCTGGCTTGCCTGATTCTATTTGATCGGGGAGTTAGGGAGAACGACAGACGACACACCTTGCCATCCTGCAACACAGAGAGTTGCGATTAAAAGTCACGACACAAGTCCAATGGGTGAAATAATGAGATTCAAAAATGATCTTAAATTTGATTGTAGTATGGAATGAAATAACAAAAACATGTTGAAAGTAGAGGAAGTTTACTACATTAAGTTAACTGAAATTGTTAACATGATCAGAGCATAGACTAGTTAATTGTTGAAAGTTAGAAGTCTTTCTTTTGAACATGCACACGATGCCATTATTTTTTTACTTTGATCTGACCATTGCAAAGTTGCTATGACAAACACTGAAAACTCTGAATTTGTTCTTTTTTTTATTCATTGCAAAACAGCTACAAACTAATATAATGTGTCTTATTTAAATACTTACTACATACTCAAAACTTTGGAGAAAAGAAAGCTATCTGCACTGCCAATAAAATAAGCCAATCTTTTATTGGGAATTCCTCATAGTTTAACAAAAAGCTTCCCTCCCTTTTTTTTCACGGCAGAAACAGAAAAAAGTACACAAACGCGGACATTCATCTGGTTACAATAGTATTATATGATGAAATATGTTTACCTCTAGAAGGAATGCTGAATGGTGGGTCCAACAGCAACTGATTTCACACCCCCCCCCCCCCTTAAAATTCTTAAAAGGCAAGGTACACATTAGCACTGAAAATGCACAATACTGTTATTAATTACTCTTTAATAGAATTACATTTCTTTTTGGGCAACAATTAGTATTTTTTACCCCGTGTCTTAAATGGGGGCAGAGATGTAACAGAGGAGTAGTCCCATTTCCTGAAAAATCTAAAATTGAAACCGATGAGAAGGCTACAATTTAGGGCAGCAGCCGGTGTAAGCTCCGGGGGGGAACAGAAAACATACTTTCTCTAAATTAATTGGTACTTAAAAAACTTGGGTTTTTATTGGCAGTTTTAACCGTTATCATTTAACACTTTGACCTCAGAAAATAGAAAAAAAAAAAAACTCCCGGATTTGTTTATTTTGGCCAAAAATCCGAAAATCTGGAAATTTCCAAAAGTACTCTCTGTGTGTCGCAAAATGATTTTTGTAATCCTTTGCGCAATTTTAGCAATATAAAAATTGCGACCACCACCATAACAGGGATAGGATAAGCTGCCTAAGTTGAAGTGTAGGGAGTTGGTTAAGCATCCCTTTACTTACAATGGCAGGGTGTCAAGAAATTCCGGACGAATGGAAGAGAAATGGAAAAAAAGGGAAAAAGGGGTTTTCTTCCGTTTCTTCCGGAAGAAAACTGGAAGAAAGAAAATTAGAAAGAAAACTGGAAGAAATAAAGAAATGTATTATGCAACAAACAAAACTAATACACCATATCATCTGCTTTTCACTTCAAATCATCAAGGTAACTTTAGTTTAATACTTTAGACAATCTGGGTTTTTTTTCAAAAATTTACAAGTTTATTAGCATGTAGTATACCTTGCAAGTATAAGGTAAATTTGTTGGTAAAAGATTATGTTAGGTAAATCCAGTAAGTACTCACAATCAAATTATACGGTTGATAATTGTAACCCATTTTTCCAATCTTACGATGTGCACATTTGTATATAACAGTTGTAAATGTAATGCAAGAACAATGTGAAAAGCTTTTTTTAAAAAGTATGCCAATTTGTTAACTTTAAAACAAAGTAGCAACCATTATTGTTCTTTTCTTGTGTTTTAAATGTGTGTGTAATACATTATCTAACTTTGTACTGCTTAGTGGGGAGAACCTGGGTTGGAGGGAACTATAAAATTGGCTTTTGAGAGATTGAAAGATGTTCAAGTCTTTACAAGGAGTCTCTGCTTGGTCTTGCTGGTGTGAAAAGTGTCTAATCAGTTTCTTCCAGTTTAATTGTTATATTAGGCCATGTGAATCATGTGAGTTTAAATACGCCAATTGCTGGAGTAGGTAGGGGGGGTCCTTGGATGATAGGGGGTCTCCTGATGAATGGTTATTTGAAATCATTTCACTATATTTCATTCACTGCATGGTTATTTTATAGATTATTTCATTATGTAATTATGGATAATATAAAACCCAAAGTGTAAGTCATTGGATTAACAATAGAAAAATTTTAATGACTTTTTAGGTTCTTCCGCTTTCAGTGGAAGAAACTGGAAGAAACCTGTTTCTTCAGTGGAAGAAACGGCGAACCACTGACTTACGTCGTAAACATAAAATGCTCTTATCAGTAAAAGTTTTCATGTTATTAAGCTGAAACTTCCTTTAAGGTCATGAGCATGAGTGGGGGTATCGGAAAAGTGGAGGTGTTACATTTTCAAAAAATATTTTACAAACATTTTGTTTAATGTATCATTAGAACCAAGAATGTATTAAGCTGGTTTATGTTTCATTTAATGGGTAATCTATGTTATACTTTGGGAGATATCGTAATTTGAATGGTTCAGTGTCAGGGGTGGAGGTGCATACGGATGAGGGCATACGGATTGAGGTATGTGTGTAAGTATAGGGATTTTGATAATTCAGGGCTTTTTTTTAGTTTATTTTGTAACCATACAGGTATCTTCGTAACCCAGCCATGTATAAGATAAATAGCATCTCATTTTGTTGTTATTATGTGGCATTCATTTTACACCATAGAACAGTTTAAGCTTATGATGATAGTTGCAATGTTACTACCTTTGCATTGTGAGGTAAGTTTCCTATACGATGCTGTACAATGTGGGATATGATCTCAAAGTTCTGTATGGCATTCTGTTTAAGTAATTCCTACCCCAGCAAAAGTATACATTTTAGAAAGGGAAATTTGATGAGGAAGGAATACAAATATGCCACCCTTTCTCCTGTAGGAGGTGCTTTAAAGAGTTCAACCACAATATTTAGCAGATGTTGTAAAAAAAAGCAAAAAATTAATACGTTTTTTGAAAACCCTAGACGCGTCAGTAAGGCAACCTATTTCATGTTAACAAGTTCCATTTTGAAGGCTTATGATGTCCCTTACACATCTCAAGGAGTTGTATCAGTATGAGAATTGGAAGGTAACAAATTAGACTGTGACAAAAGTTTGTACTTTTACACCAAAAGTTCACTTTTCCACCCTATAGGACCCATGTGTGGCAACCTGTATAGTTCATACAAGTTGCATATTTGTCGTCCTTACATTTGAGCTTTACAAACCATATATAGTTTCATAGTATCTTGAAAAAGTAATTGATGACTATTCTCATTAAGTGTGATAATGTGTCCAATTTTGTAGTTTCAGCAGTAACAATTTTGCCCCCAACGAATGGCGGACGACCTTAAGTTAAATTGAGGGGGTTTGTATTTACTGGCCAAAAATCCAGTAGAAATTGATTAAACGGGGAGCTAGCAGACTTGTAACACCACTCAAGTCACAAACGGTTTGAGTGATTACATATGTGGACAGCCTGAAAGGGACCCCTGAAAACCTTTTTTGCCATAACTTTTGAACGGACGCTCTGATTTTTGTTCAAACAAAAAAAGCAATAAAAAGGTAATTTTTGTGATTTAAATTGTAAAGTTGTTATAGCCCCCTTTGAGGTCTTTCCCACTTAATGACTTTTACTGATAAAAAACTACAGATCCGTGTTTTCGGCGATTAAATGTCATACCACGATCACGGATTTTCCCAGGCCCTACAGTAAGGATAATGCACAACATCTTCACAGTAAGGCACAACCATCAATAAATAATACTTACCATGATGGTGGTGCTGTCAGTTCTTGCATAACTCCTCAATCTGTAGAGGGATAAAAACAAGAGCACCAATGGTGCTGTAGGCTCAGCAGAGTCATTTGTATGGGCCTTTAGCAATTGATTTGTGGCACAAGAAGGAATTTACAATTTTGAAAGAATTGCCATTTTAATTGGCCCATGTTGATGTTTGACCCAAACCTGGTGAACACTACTCATATAGTCCCTTGGCGTCAGCGGTTCTTCTGAACCAAGTCTAGTGATTAAACAATTGATTTGTGCACAAGGAATTACAGATTTTCAAAGACCCTTTAATTGGCCACGTGACCTTTGACCAAATCTGTGAACAACCATATGGAACTGGGTCAGCAGTTGTCAGCAGTTCCTCTGACCAAGTCTGTGATAATTAGAAATGCTTTGTGGCACAAGAGGAATTTCTAGATTTTTCAAAGAATGCCCCTGTAATCGCCACATGCCTTTAACCCAAATCTATGAACACCCCATATGGGCCTTTAGGTCAGAGGTTCTTCTGCATAATGTGATACGCCAAAATGTGAGTGATCAAGCAAAAGAGTCGGACGTCACAAGGATTGATTATGAGATATAGCCAAAAAACAAGGAGAAAATGTATGTTGTGTCCTATTGTTTTTTCCACCCTTCAACTGATTATAACTTGGAATTGGTCAATTTCAATGGGTTTCAGCAAAATGTAGCTTTGTATCGTGATGCATACAGCTACATAAAAAAGTAAAAATCAAATTTGACAGCCTTCAGACTCATTTGGCTCGATCGCATGCAAAATGATTTGTGCACGAGGAATTTATAGATTTTCAAGAATGCCCCTTTAATTGGCCCATGTGACATTTGACCCAATCGTGAATACACATAGGGCCTTGGGACAGTAGTAGTAGTAGTAGTAGTAGAACTTTATTGAAACACGCGTAAACAACACCTGTTCAATACAGAATATTGTTCTTCCAAATGTTCGTGGTAAATATAAAAATAATAATATTCTAATTAAGAATATACCAAAAATATAATTACCAAACTTAAAAGAAAGGAATTACTAAAACAAAACTCCTTAAGTTTGTTTTTGTAAATGTTCCCTCTTAGCACTTTAGTGATTATAGCAATTGATTTGTGGGCACAAAGAAGGGATTAATAGATTTTCAAAGAATGCCCCTTTAATCAGCCCAATGATTTCTGACCGATTTCGCTCCAATAGGCCCAAGCGTTGGCAACAAGATGCATTATGGAGTGGTAAAGGACAGACAGACAGACCGACAGACAGACAAGACAGACAGATAGATTACCGTATATTCTCTAATAAACGCCCCCTATAATAAACGCCCCCCACTACTTTTTACATGAAAAATAAAACCTCAAATAAACGCCCCCCGTTTTGATTGCCGAAGGGCGGCCTGAAACTCACCAAAAATTTGTCCACAACCAACAAAGACATGCTAAAGTACAGAACAGATACCCTGTTGTAAGTTGTAAGATTTGCAAAAAACTGCATCTTTTAATGACAATGTGCAAGGAATACATTAAAAGCTATTATATAGCGTAAAATACAGCGACTTTCGTCTGTGTGCGCGGCCATATATTCGAAAGGACAAGCATGTTTTTGATTATCCTATTTTATGAAGAGCACCGGTACATTGCCATATAGGCTGGCTGCCAACTTGTACAAGTAGGGATATTCTATATTTTGTAAATATGTTTTGAGTTGACAAAATACGAAGTAGACGAATTGCCGAAATTCCCCCTAAAAATATGGCTTTAAGAGAGCAAATATAAATATTATAACTTGAATTGATAAACAGCGGCAGTAATAGACTACTATTTGACCAATGACATAAATAATGACCCGATTCCTTTGACCTTGGTCGGTAATTACATCGTAATAGTGTGTTTGATTGGAAGGCTTTCTTATTGTAAAACACATACGTGTAGGTCGTACAGCCAATCAAAATGGTAGTTTCACAAAAAAAAACGTTTCGACGGCAGTATTCCCTCTGTTGCGATCACATGTCGATAGTACCATTGTGCAAACTATGGACAGTGATATAAGAGTAAAATTAGTGGTAGTTAAGGAAAGAACAGCAAGAAAACAATGTTAAAGAGGAATATCTAGAAGCTCAAATTGAAATGGATGGGTAATGTGCGGTCCTAAGTGTGATAGCTGATTTTGCCACTGCATGATCGCTGGAGTTGATCGCAAAGTAGACTAACATCACGTGAGAGACAGGTAAGGTAACAAACGAATGATCCCGCGAATCATACATTATTTTGCACAGCGGTCGGCCGTCATAATTTGGAAAAAGTTAAACTCAAAAAAAAAATAGGGACCTAAATACAGATTCTGAGATGAAAGGTAATTTTTAAAGTTGGCAGCTCTGCAGAGGGTGCTGCCGATGTTTTTTAATGTAATTATAAGGGAACGAATGACCTCAAATAAAAGCCCCCCTTGAAAAAATGCCAACGCCCCGGGCGTTTAGTAGAGGATATACGGTAGATAGAGTCAACACATTGCCATAACAATAGCTCTGAGCTAAAAAATGAGGTCAGTCCCATATCATTGGACTTGTATACAGCAGTCTGGTAAGTATTTCCCACGGTTGTAGTCTGTGGCACAGACTGGAAATATATTATAAAATTGGACTGCGCGCGAGATAACGTTATCAGTCAGTCATAGTGAATGTGTGTAAATGAAACTAATCTCAAATATCTCCGGAAAACGAAGGGGTTCTATGGAGGTTCTTGCATCAGAGGTCTGTTACTATGTTTTGTTTTGAATCGGCATGTAATTGGGTCTGAAACCTATAGAAAATGATAGCGAGAACATTGAACGTTTTGTCGGGTACTTCGGTGTCGGACACGTTAAAGTGAACACACAATCGCTACGGTCGCATCCATTTTGCACAATGCCTTTCGGTATTTTACAGTCTGAGAATTTTCACACAATGTTTCATTTACGCCAACTTTTTTTCAATTTTAGAAACAGGATTACGTTAACTTACCGGAATGCTGAGATTGATGCACCATTTTGTCCCCATGTTAATCTCAATTTACTATTCCATAAAGATTAACGATTCTTTCCTTAACCCTAAACATGTCAAGGGTCGATCGTGACAAAGCCCTCGGCAATGACTGGAAGGCACTACAAAAACATATACGGGAGAGTTCAATACTCGGCCCCATCCCATACTAATTCTACGTCTAGATTGGAATAAACGCCATAAAGGGTTTTGCAGAATCGTAGGGAGGGACATGATGAACTATTGCAATATCTTTAGACGTACCACCGGCAACTACTGGAAATTGTGCGTTAGAATGCCAAGGGGCCATTTAACCCGTCAGCAAAAAAATTGCAGAATGTGTTGAATTCCAACCATCAATATAATGGGTCTCTGAGGGGTAAATGCCCACCAGTAGGAACCACGAGTTGGCAATTTCTATGTTCGTATATGCAACGTAAATACCAGTCCACCGCTGTCCTTATTTTTTTTTTCACATGTCAATTTCATAATCATCCAAATTTAACAGATGAAGATTTCCTACAGCTAAAAGTATCCTCTTCTCAGTTTATTTACTTTTTGAAGCAAAACTCTAACGTTTTAACTCACTTAAATTGTGTTTTAGTTCACCTACTTTCAGCGCGATGAAAATCTCAGTTCACTAGGGCAGGCAACGCCCATCTTGAAATTGGCATCATCGATGCATTGTTTTTTTCATTGATACCCAAGGGTTGCGATATTCGCGATGGGGCGATAATATTGGCGATAAGTTTTCATTAGATCGTGATGCGATTATTTCGTCAGGGTCGACTATATGCTGACTATAATTCTGAGAATATCGTTGACTGTTGGGCTTAAAATATCAAATTCATTCCAAGATTTTTGGTCAGACTACACAGTAAAATCTATCATCTATTTCGCATTTATTACCTGTGTGTAATACTACAGTGTACATGGGGTTAATCGGTACGTCATTTCAACCTTTTAGGGCCAGTCCATCATCGTTTCCTTGGAGGCAGGACATTTGATCCATCCCATTATTGTCCAAATGTACCAGCAAAATTATTAACCACGATTCAGGCCCACAGCATAATGAACATCGTACCAAGATAGTCGATCTAACACTGGTACAGTATACATTTACATTGTACATTTTTGTGTGACAACTCTGACCCGAATTCATCACCTGGCCCTGGCCGGTCCACATGCGCATAATCTAATGTGCCACAGCCCACGGTACCCCAGGTTCCGTCATGAAGGGATTTCCATGAAAAAATGGGTAACTCGTCGCCTGGCGGAAGAAACCAGGGAGTTTGGGGGGAGCTGTAAGTTTAGCTTATTGAAGGGAAAATGTGAACAGAAAATATTTGATGACAGAACTTCATTGTGTGTTCGATTATAAATGTAAATAATCTTTGATATACCGCTTTGTTAGTAACTAAATATTTCACACTTGTCCTTTTAAAACTCCGCTATTGCGAGCGTATCGATTCCGCTTGCCCTTAGCCCTGCCCTGCCGGTGTTATGATTTTTAAATAAATAATTTACAATTTAAGTTGTGATTGTGACTGTTTTAATATTTCATTAGTTGCATTCATAATTTTCAATGTAATGAACGATTCAGCGTGCGTAATTATCTCTATACCATGAGGTTATTATTACGAACCGTACCTGGCCCGGGAAATCTATGGATTGTTACTTTTGCTCTTTGCAATGGATATTTTTAATCAAATCCTTCACTATTTCAAAATAACACCCTGAGTAAATGATTTAATGTCTCATTACCCTTTCAGATGTTATTTTTGTGGTGGCTAGGGATTATATAAAAATACAGCGTTTACATCGCCTTTTCATCGTGTCTATTGTTGGGAAATCCCCAAACAGATGTCTGGACCTGGTACTGGGTAGGGGCAACGGCAATTGGAAATGCGTGATACCCAAAAGGGATCATTTGCGTGTGAGCAATTTTGTATCTTCCACGTGCATTACAGCCTGGTCGATTGACAAGTGTGAAGGAGATACGTGAGCAGCAGTACACAATGGTCGTTTTTTAGTTTTTAACAAAGTAAACAACCACACTAAAGTTAAACTGACCATGAATTGACTACGCCAGACGAGATGAAATGACTAGTATGAACGACATGTGGCAGAGAAATAGGCACGAAACATTTGTCTCTTATCATCATTCATTGTTTTTATTCCATCATTTCACTGACACTGTTATCTTCTGTGATTCACATTTACAAACACACAACACTCCGACATTGACATTCTCATTACTTCAAAACATAAAACGGTAACACCAAATGCGCGTCATTATGGGCTGTCTTTTTCTCTTTTTTTTTAAACATTTCCAATTTGTATTGGCGATTGGGTTTTTCTCTACCGTCAAGTCTTGATTATAGTAAAGTTGTTCGTCTGACGTCGGACGAGGATCTTTTCAAACATCCCAGCGGATGTACTGATCAGACCGCCGTCACCTTTGACCGAATTTCATTGATTACAGAGTCACGAGTGAAGGATATCGCCATTGATTATAAGTGATATGCTCAGATTTGTAAAACTTAACGAGGTATTTTTGGTAAAATATGGATCTACTTCTGCCGAGCATAACGCAAGATGTTAGGTTTAGTAAAGAAGGGTTTTTAGATTCAGTGTTGGAATGGTTTATAATGTCATATTGAGGTCATTAATGATTTATTATGCCAAGATGAATATCGTAATATCGCGATATTGCGATGTTTTTAGGCCGCGATGTACGATATCAAACGGGCCGCGTTTCTCCATGCTTTACTCAATCACATGACCAATAATGCTAACCAAACTTTATGACGTCATAAGAAACTCAATAAGCTATCCTCAATCTCAAAACCTTTGATGGGCAAGTGTGATGATGCGATGGTCACCCCAGTTTTGAACAATTGAAAATTAGGTATTTTGTACGAATTTTTGCCTCAAAAAACCTGAAAATCTTACAAAGATCAGACTCATCAAGCCCTATAAAGTTGATGAAACTCTATACCTTGTCTCTGAGTGTGAGTTATTGAAGCTATTGCCTCCGTAGTTAAGTCCGAATCTGCAAAGACCTGTTAGTAATCCCACGGATCAAAAGGTTATGGGCAACGACCGCCCACCGCCATCACCCTCGTAAAGCCTTGCTGCTCCTACCATTTAAGATCACGCAAGTGAAGACATGTTCCGCCACAATACAAGTAATTTGTGTATTTTTAATGCGCGACATATTTTAACCACTCTTTCCAGCGATACCAAATTTGTAAGGGTTCTTAATACAAAAACAATTCGGCCGGACTCCTTACCACCGGAACTTGCAGTGCAGTTGGTTTTAAAAAGCAGGACTCCGAAGTGGAACGCATCCCACTTAATGCAAAGCAATGGCTTTTTAATACTAATAACAATAAAACTAATAACGTAAACTCGCATTCGCAGAAGAAGTTGCCCGGAACTTACTTTGGGAAAATAGTGCACATGGGAAAATAAAAGGATGGTGTAATAATACCTGAAAAGCTACAGATAAAATCTCATAAACAAGCTCACGTAAACATTAAAACAAAACAAACCGATTCACAATTCAATGTGGTGAACTTTGCCGTTTTCACAAAAATTACTTTAAACCGGGCTTCCTAAACAGGTATTGCCTTTGGTCATGTTTTTTTAATGATCAATATTTAAAACTGCCATGAAGGAATTGAGACTGCATAGTTCATAAACCCAAGTTAGAGACTTTTTTGTGAAAACGGCAAAGTTTCACCACACCTTGAAATTGTACAGTAGCCGCGTGTTTTGCAAAGAAAAGATTGTGGGATATTACCCACAATGCAATCTTGAATCTGAAATTGCGAAAGGGCTTATTACTGGCGACCTTTACTGGCCACCTATCCGCGGGTGGCTGTATATTATATATAATATATGATAAGGTGGGCTGTGAAGTGTGATTATCACGAAGTCGCTAAAGCACTTGTGTCAAGCCATGACCACGGCGATCCTAGCACTGAGACGATTGCGTTTTACGATCGGCGATTCGGCAAAAACACTTGGCATGGATGTCTGTTTAAATTATCGAGGCAAGAATTGAGTATTCTGCCACAGGCTACGAAGTAGGCAACGTTAACGGAATAACAACGCATGTTAAAGGTGCCGAATTTTAAGTTGTAGCTATGTGACAATTACGCGTGTAAGCCGTTTTGTATCCTGGTGACACACAAATAAGCCAACTTCACCCACCTCACTTGATGAGTATTTGTCCACTTCGTAAATCCAAAAATTCAGAAGATGTTTATTATATCCGAGAGTTGTATATATGTCCACCAGTTCTGACATTAAGATGTTTTAGGCGTACAGTGCTGATCTTTCGCGAGAGGGGGGGGGGCGCGGGGGACGATTGCGCACGCCTTTCAAGTGCGATCGCATTTTGAGCTCAAGTGACCCGGAGGAGACGCTGCATCATGTCTTACAAAATTGCTCAATCTGGTAAAAATTTGACCGTTTAACTTGGTTTTAAACAGCAAGATGTGACCCAGAAAGGTCAGAAATGACGTCAAAGTGTTTCTCGGAAATAAATCCTGGTAGGTAACATGAAAAATTATTTTTGTGTGTGCATAACGACAATTATCAATTTTGGGTGCATTTATTGCCATATTTTAGCAGAAACCTTGCGGGGTCTGTTGAGCCTTTTCGATGGTTAGGTTTTTTGGAGTTTTTTTCCACCTAAAATGGTTCACTTTCAGCCTGGATAGTGTGGCGAAAAAATGGCGAGCGTTGTGAAATAAAAATTAAACAATTGGGGGAGGTGCAAAATGGCCGACCGCATGTATGAAGCACGGGTTATGACCACTTGGTTACTAATGGTGATGTTTGGTTGCCGTTGGTCGCGCAATGCACCGTATCGTGTCGCGACGTGATATGGCGATGACCAGATAACATTATTAACAACGAGAAATGCCAGGTTTGAAGGACAATATCTCCAGAAAGGAAGGGGATATTTAAAAGTTTTTTTCACTACTGTACTTTGGCTTTCATGAGATTGTGAATTTTTTGTATTTCATCACTTTCATACATTAAAGATTTTTTAAAATTAGTGTAATATAGTCTGTGCTTAATGGTGGCCGAATACTAAATTCATCCCATTATCTACACTGATTGCAGTTAAGTGACTCACTTGTTTTCATGGTCAGTCCAGAAGTTAACACACTTCATTCTGTCAAGTTCATTAAGCTAAAATTTAAAAAAAGTTATCACACAAGTCACAAATTATTTGTGGGCAAATTTATGGTTTTTTCAGGTCTCAAACTACACTCCATAGGTCTGCCAATTTAAAACACTTTTGCAACAAATTTCTAAACCTCAGAAGAATAAAATATGAAAACAGAAAAAATTGATATTTGTTTGAAAAGGCAAAGCCAGCGTGACCGTCAATGAAACGCGTGTACATATACACGGCTAGATTGTTATTACAAAACATGAAACTCGTGTGACATGTGGAAATTTTAGTTACCGAACGTACGAACTTAATCGGAAAATTTTGCCTTAACTGTCATTCAGTTGGTCCTCAGTACCGGGCAGCGGATGCCCAACAAAGTGAACCGACGTCATGATTATAGAATTTTAGAAATAAATGGGTTATTTCTGCCAAAAAGATTAAAATCTATTCAATGACAAAGGTGAACAGGCCTTCGCTCATGGGAGGCCTACCACAAATGTAGATTTTCGTATGAAGCACTTCAAATTACAATTATCTCACTGCTGCTTTGCAAGTCACTTGCAGATTGGGTGGTCCATAAGCTGCCCCGTGATAGCGCCTTTATGTTTCCGCGCTGCCTCTTTCACATTTGCTGATTTCCGGTGACTTTTTCTTAAGGATTCAATAGAAGCTACTACGAAGACATGTAAATAAACGCCGGTATCGGTAGACCAGCCTCCGCAGGGGGGTAGGACATGCCAACCTAACAGCAACAGCAATTCAAAACGGCATCAACTCCCGGGTCTAGTCGGTTTTCCAAAGACTTAAGGGGATGGCCCGATTTAAGATAAGAAGTTTTAATGTCGTTGATATATTGTCCTTCATCCAAACCACCTCATCTGTAAAGTTCGCGCCGATATTTCATCCGTATTGGATAGCGTGGAGTTAAAAACAGGATTTTGGTAATCCCCATAAGTACTGTGTAATATTAAAATATTGGTCGACCCAAAGGGGGCACATTTTCGCTCATAACTTCCAACCAAACATCATTTGTCTCTAAGATTTCACAGGGGTAAATGAGAAAAATAGTAGCTTTCTTCTGATACCAAAATGTTGACCATTCCGGTAAAATCCTGGGGCTTCTTCTTCTGGGACGAGGCTATTAGCGATCGGCCATGGACCTTTAATGGTAGGAGGGCGCTCTGATGCAAATAATGGGAGCGCAACCACTAATGACTCTCCATAGGAATACACAGACTCATTTTTGTACGGGTTCCGGTTACACTACACAACTCCCTGCAAGACTGAGACATCGTGTTGTATCAATAAAGCGCTTTTTTTTTTCTGAAGATTTAGAAATTTTGCTTGAATAGGTGTTGACCATCTACTTTTCACGCTATTTTCATCACATTAAAAACGCAATAGCTGAATTTACCCCCCCGCATCCCTCATATCTAGGACTGACCACCCGTGCACATCCGCGGCCGTATCTTGGGTTTGGGATGAAACCTGATTTTGTTTCTCAGTTATGCAATGTGACATCAATTTCTATCGTCCATGTGGATATCGTGTGCGATTTGTAGCGCTCCCGTTTATGAAGAAATGACCAGTAGAATCTTGTCTAAGCCTTGGACTTTATTAGCCGACTTTGCGTTTTACATAAAACGTGGAGGAATTAGTGGTGCGCCCCCTTAGAACACCCTATTGACGATAGTTTTAAAAAATTTTTATTCATGTAATTTCTATATTGTTTTAAGTAACTGGCCAAATTTGAATGCAATGGCTCTTGTATTTTGCTTATTACAATGCTTAAAAATCGTTTATCAGTTTCTGAAATCTTCCGGAATTCGTCCTGTAATCAACCGCCTATCGGGTTTCCTTGGTGCAGCTCATGTTGTGATGAATTTATAACGAGATGATGAATAAATCGTCCTTACACGCTAATAGCTGAAGAGTTTACTGGTACCAAAATACTGCTATTTTAAAAAGTATCATTCATGAAAAACGGGATCTTTAAAATAAATTTGACGTTTATATTGCGTAAGTTTGCTGATATAACGAACATCGATATGGGTGCGCAAAAAAAATACACTCAAATGAGCTATATTTACCAATTTCACCAATGTTTCCTCCAAATATGAGTTGTTAATAATTTCGACGTGTTATGAAATATACCAAAGTTTTTTAGTCTCTAAATTAATGATATAAACCTATTTAGGCCCATTAGGCCAACCAAACACCCCAAATTAATCTTTTAATGAAGAAGGTTTTCCCACTGCGTAATCTGCGTGGTTACCTATGCAAACGCGTTACGCGCAATAACAGACACATTTGCCAGCCCCCCGCAGGCGCACTGTATCATGTATTTTTCATGGGTTGGTTTCGCCCCCGACAAGAAACCAAGGACCCGGTTGTTTCGGGCCCGGTCCCGTTCGTA
>JAMKCH010040272.1:0-13796 GCA_023653785.1 Ophioderma brevispina
ATGTGTTCATAATTGTATTGGGTTAAAAAGTTCTACTATGTAACTCTGATTGACCAAAAGATGGACAATAAAAATGTTCTTACTTTTGGAGTTATGACCCCCCAGATTTGGCCTCGAATGAACAAAGGCGCATGTCTCATTAACTCTGAAAGTAAACATGCTATGAACTTTCTGATGCCAGATTTGAATTCTATACCAAAAATTACCCATATAGTGATTTTCAAAGTTGTTGAGGGCTCCATTACTAATCTGTGACCCTCTCAACATAGTCTTTCACATTGGGTGGCACTTTTGATGGCAACCCCCTAAATTTCCAATTGCTCTTGCAGGAAAACGAAATGGACTATGACGCTCAAAATTTCAGGATTTTCATATCTCATCAATGTCTACCACCACACTTAAAGCAAAAAAAATCCATGACGTGCTGCGGTGCACATCTCGAATGTTGACATGGAATGGGCCTTTTGTTTATGGGTGTTTCCGTAAATTAGGGTGCCAGTAGACTTTGGTGTCCCGTTTACTATGTGACATTTTGTTTATTTGAATACATATCTTTCATTGTTAAATTTAAACTTACAAATTCCATTTTAAATTACAGCATTTGCATATAATTTTCAGATTATATAATAAGAAACATTGAACTCATTAACTTTTAATGTTATGTATAAATTAAAGGTGTCATTTCCCGTGTAAATAGGACACCAAGCCTGTGACATGAAATAAAAAAGCCTAACCATTGTGTTCTTGGTTTTAATGTGCATCAAAACCTTGAAAATATATGGTATATTGTTCTGATTTATCATAAAGCAAACACATAAAGCTTTCATAACATAATAAATCTGACTGTTTTGGTAATTAGCCGATCATGTTATAATCAATGCCAGTCATTGATTTCCCGTGTAAACAAAACCCAAAATTGTGGTGTCCCGCTTTTCATGTTTACTATGGGAACCAATGGTTTGTTCTGAGAAACTGAATGTAAGTTGACATGCTAAAGTTCATTGCAATTTCTTGCATACGTAATTCATGCTATATCATGCAAAGTTTTTAAAGACATTGTATCTAAAACCTTTTAAATTTTGAATATCCTGTGGTGATCTGTGGTTCCCCGTGTAAACGGGACACCAAATGGTGTCCCGGACACCAAATGGTGTCCCGCTACACTTGTGCCTGAAAAACATTGTTTTATATGCAAGAATGGCCATTTGTACTATTAATCTTATTGTGCCCCATCAAATAACCAAAATGTACATATAAAACTATACACATATCACATAGTAATGAAATTATCTTTAAAAAAATCAGAAAATTGGTTTGGTGTCCCATTTACACGGGGAACCGGAATGCAGTTTTATTGCAATATTTTTAAGTTTTTTAAAGTACTTTTGACTAATTTGATTGTTATTTAACAAGGAATGGTATTATCAAATATTTATTCAAGAAATTATTGAGATCCTCCTTAAATTTTTGTTGTCCTTTTTTCTCTCAAAATGTCACAAGTTGGCCCCCTAATTTACGGAAACACCCTTATACAAGATGTGCGTATAAAGTCACCAGCAAACTTTCAATTAGACTGCAGTGCTACCATAAACCAAATTTAACATCATCATCATTATCATTCTTTGCAATCGATTTCCATTGTGATTCATGACATATTTATTTGCCAATCATCTTTATCCTGCATTGCTGTTCCCACTTCATAGAAAGTAAAGACAGTGTCCATGCATAGCATATCAGGGTAGGTTAGTGGTCTGCTACCTCTACTTGGACACGGAAATGTCCACAGAAGGTCTCATATAATCTGGTCCTTGGCTTGAAAGTGATGCCTAGCAAACTGTGCTTCCCTCCGTTCCACAGTTGTAGAGTAGGAGGTATATGTCAAAAGTGCTATTCTCATACTGGTTTCTTACAAACTAGCTATATAAAATACTAAGCCTAATTGATAAAGAGGCACTGTAAATTTGACATCCAAGGGGTGACATAGGGGTAGATTTTTTCAATTGCTTTCAAAAGCAATCCCAGAGCTTTTGAAATATAATTTTCATACCAAACCAAACCCAATGGCTGTTGTTAAGTTCTTCTTAGGGCACAAAAAACCACAGGTTTTTCCAGTAGGCTGTGCACATTTTTATTTTGGAACCATTTTTACCGCACTTTGTTTTTTTTATTTGGCACCCATTTGAGCAATTTCTGGGGAAATACAGCAAGTTGAAAACTTGAAGAACCCCCCGGTAAACGGTGGGGAGCAAATAGGCAAATGAGCTCATAGCACCACTGGACATGACATGGTGCATTGAGTTATTACTGAATCCACTTCTACCCACATACAAGTTTCATCATATTTGACATTGGGGTTCTGGTACAATTAAGTTTACCTTAGTAGTCAACCTAACCAAAACACCTAACCAAGATGGGAACACACCAGACCATACCAACCAAAACCCAGTGGCGGTCTGTGAAATAAGCTATTCTTACAAGAAGATCTACCTACAAGAGCATCGGCTCTGGAGATGCTGGATGGCCGCCATTAGCACATGCTGCCTTGCATGGTGGGTGGTGGAGTTACCCAACGGCTAGGCCCACCGCCGCCGGGGCGAAAACTGTGGATTGGGCATTAGGAAGGGCATCCGGTCAATTATCTCTTGCTCAGATAAATCCTCACACAGCAAATATTGCTGAGTGTGAGGGAAATACGGCCACAAAACCGGATTTAAAACTTTGGTTTAACTAACGAACTAACTAACCACGCCACACCAAGGTGGCTATTAAAATAAAGCTACTGTTACCAAACCAAACCTATCTCCTTTTGACATAAAGGGGCCAATTCTTTCAAAAAATGAGTGGCTGTTTTATAAAATAAGCTCTCTAGCCCACACAAACTATTCTTACCAAATCTCAGCTGACGGTTGATTGCAAGGAGTTCTTCTCATGTAGAACCACGTACATTCTCCAAGGATTCGTGAGGCCAGGGGGTGGTAAATCACCAGTCTGTAGTCCTCCACTTTCCCTTCAGCGCTGTGAACAACCCCATTCATCTCCTCTAGGTTAGTTTTTTGGCCCTCCTCTTCGATTCACATTTCAGCGTGTGGCATAACTGTAGACAAGTGTATGATAAATCTGTTATTTGTTTACATTATTAACAGGCGCAGGCACCTAAATTTGATGGGAACCCGCAAATCAGGTTCGCCCAAGGTTCGCGCTGGATTACACTTGCGAGAATTAAAACAGGTTTCATGCAAGTTTTCAGCACGTAGACGAAGTCAAGTGTGATAAAAATGATTTTAAAGATTGCTGCAATATTTTATTTTTTACTCAAACAAAAATTGAAAACAATGTATTGGTGTAAAATCTAGTCAAGTATAGGCTAAGTAAGTTTACTATCCTTGTTCCATCTGATTCCTAGCTTGACACACTCGCACCCAATTGATTACATAAATTTCAAACTTGAATTAGACTAGTGCCAACCAGCTGGCATGGGAATTTAATTAACCCTGACTTCGTTTCAGCTATAAACAAGGAGATCTGAAAGTGTTGACGTCAATGCAATCTGCATTTCTTTTGTGAAAAATATTCTCGAAATGCCTTCAAAGCTCTTCAGAAATTATCACAAATTATCACAATGTGACTTGTTTTTTTGCCCGCGATGGTTTTGCCCTTGTCTCTGATACAAGCATAAACTTTCCAGTCTTTCTAATGAATGTATCAAAGGCAGAGAAGAAACATGGGTTACCTGGAGGAAAAGACTGTTTTGACTTACTTGCTATATGACTGGCACCATGTATATTCTGCAGTGTTAGGTTGGTTGGAGACAATTTTGGTTTGAAAAAATATGTTTCCACTGTTTTTTTTTAAAGAAGTATTTTTTTTATTTTTTTTAAAACAAAATTATACATTTACACACACAAACAGGAAAATGCAAACTTTACTATTACAATAAAGTTTGATAGCTTGGACTTTCAACCAGAGGAGAAAAATTGTAAATGAATTTAAAATATAATTCATAATATGCCCAAATTAAGATATCTAGACAATGGACATGGCCTTTCATCAATATAACTGAGCGATATCAATAGTGATATTAAATAAGCTATTTTGAAGGAATCGCACCTGACATTTTTCAATTTGGACATCTTATGCCAAATGAGCTGACGCATAGGAAATATATCATTTGTATTAAATACCTGAATTTATATGGCACTCTTACAGAACAAAGAGTTAAATATTTATAACAAAAAAACAAATTTATACCAATACATATTTCGGTTAATTCAGGCAGAACTTGCCCCAACCTGATCAGCACTGATTGCAAAAAATTGTTAGATGATCTTGGACCACAAAAATATTCCAATGCGACCAGATATTTCTGAAATTTGGAAACTTATGGGCGAACTCAAGTAAAAGAATGCGCTCAACGTTGTCACTTACAACTAAATTGGCAATAAATAGCTTGAAGCTATATACAAGTCTAGTCTTACTTGTAGGTCAGTAGTTTTTAAGATGACTTATCAAATGACTGCCATATCATATTTGGTAAGCCATCTTAAAAAGACACTGACTTACGTGTTGCTAACCTGTGTAAACTTGCATGAGCTTCCATATAACACTTGTGTTTTAACAAGTCTCCTCATACATGGGAGGCAAAGAAAAGAAAGTGCCAGCACCCACAACATGACTCATTGCACAACTTTCAGTGATACCCTTTGCCACTACAAAATTACGATGAGTTAACAATATTTGCATTTTAGCCATGGACAGAGGAAACAAGTAATTTAGCCCACTGGACAAAAAGACTTCTCTTTCTCACCAGTGATCAATCTTTTTTCCTTCAGCTCTTTACACTCTTCATCTTCTTATCCCTTGCTTCACTTTTCGACCATTCAATGAGTCTCCTCTCAGGGGATGCCAGAAAGTGGACGTTCAGCCGCAGCAAAGAAACAGCAATCCTGACTGTGTGTGGTCTACGTCTCTCGGCAAGTTGCCACAGTTGAAAGTAGAAGTCTTGCCCAATAGAGAAAAATACACTCGCAGTCCATGATCTTGTACTTCTAACATTATAAAACCACCACATTTGATTTGGAAAATTTTTCCTTTTTTTTAACCACATTTTTTTGCATTTTGGGATATTGTACATGTATAGCAATTTATCAGAGTCATGGCCATTCCATACCAAATCAACAAAGCATGATCAATCCCATTACATTTTAGATTTCCTTCATTTGGCACAGTGGTAGAACTTATTAAGAAATAAATTCTGAAAATTTATAGATATAATGTGTTGTTTTCAATGCAATGCAATTTGAAATTTTAAGGGGAGGATCATGTAGAAAACAAATTGAGGGGGTGGACAAATGTTGAAAATTTAGGGGACCCTTAAAGGTGCAACGAGCTTTTGAGGCGGCACCCCAAATATGATGTCATATAGTACTTTCGTCTAGATTAAATGCTCAATAGATCCTCTTACCTTGATGTGACTACAAAAATGTCTTAAAAAGAGAGAAAAAGGGTGATGATTTTGATTTGCTGTATTTCAATGCAAAGGCAGAAAGTTTCGTTTTGACTCCTATTACGCAATTGGAAATTTCACAATTTTGTACCAAAGAACACATTTCTCAGTTTAACCCTTTCAGATGGGGATATTTTCATGGAAAGGCTTTACATTAGGGCACAAATCAGTATTTCGATTTTTTTAGGGACAGTGATATGTGAATCTCTTGAACATGACACCTTAACTCTATATGATACACTGTGTATCTGTGCCCCACTGGTTTCTATGTAGTTTTTGATGCGAGTTCAAATATTTCCATCAATCAAGCATGTAGTTTCACCCACCTTTGAGTTACGGACCTTTATTAAACTGGTTAGAATACGTGCTGTTGTCAGCCTATTGTTATAGCTGACCTCATCTGCCCTATGAACTGGCAAGCGAACCTTGATCGCATCATATTGAAATCCTCTATAGCTGAACAACTTCCCTCCACCGGGCTAGCGGGCTGAGGCCATCTATGGATCCTATAGATCTGAAGCAAATTGCACTTTTACATCCCGAATTAAGCCAAATGTGTTTTTCAGCCTATTTTAAACTTGATGCCTCATAAACCTTTGACCCTGTATTGTGACATTGTACCTCATCATTATGAAGGGTCCAAAGTGACATCTATGATCCAAGTTCTGTAGCTATTGACTTTTTCTTCTCAAAATTGAGCTAATTTGATGGTTCCAGCGATTTTTATAACTTGACATCATGACCCGTTTTACATTTGTTGAAAACTTGGGCACCTGAGGCATATGGCGAAACAGGCACAGGAGTACATGGCCACATGGTCAGATAGAATTGAGGACAGGTAGGTACCTCCTGCAAATCAGTGCAGAAGACACAAAAAGAGCTACAAGGTCTTCTTCTTAGCGTATCATGTACAAGTCATGGTTAATGGCTTGTGGTGGTGTCAGGATTTATCAAATGAGTGTGTTGATCGGGGCCCCGTGTATCCATTGATACGGACGCTCCGAACATGGCCCAAAGCCTACAAGGGAGGATGATATTTTAGATCCTAAATCACATAATCAGTATTGTCTGTTGATGAATCCAGCCCGAACATTTCGAGTGAAGTTAATTTTGTTGGAAAATGGCCAAACAAAATTGTTGGGTCTTTTATGCAATAGAAATACAACATTTCACAGACTGTGTGGAAAGTAAGTACCAAACTGCGTTAAATTTGCCCCTGACAATTTCAACTATGATATGTTATTATAGATATGTTATTTTACCTAAGGTGTTTGACATGAAACAGTGAGTACCAAAATACATACACTTCTTAGACTCGTGCGGATTTTTTTGGTCGATATTCCAAAACCGACTTCACCCAACGTGTTTAGTAACATTCCCAGGTAAAACTCACTCTAGGTTATGAGGTTCCAATACCATTCTCACCTTGTATCATATTTTGGATATACTTGTTCGAAAAATTTAGTGCCACAAGTCCTCTGACCCACATGGGTATAATGCATATTGTAGGGAAAAAATAAGAAAATGTAAAATGCATGTTAACTCACAAGCAAGAGTACGCTAGGAGTGGAGACACTGGGATTAATACTTGGAGAGGCCTAACACATACTGACGATAATAAGAACTAACTTCCATAAGTATTGATATTGCCCAGCGAGCAAAATATAAGTTTTTAACTTTGAATCAGGTTGAAAAACCACCTGCCGCGATTTAGCATAAGATTTGTTGGAAAACAGATGATTTTGTAAGTTTTCTTTAACTAAAACCCATTAACTAAACCCATTTTCCATGTTGATTCAATTTTGAGATGTCAACCGTAATTCCAATTACATTGAAATCACATTGAAAACGAAGTTGAGATGAAGTGTTCAAATGTTACTCATGTTGATTCAAAATCCGGATGCCTGTGGTCTTGATGGTTCAAGGTTGTGATATTACTGGGCCTTATTTTTTCGTCACACAATAAAAAAAGGAAACCCATAAAAAACTCACTCCTAAATAAATGCAACTGGGAATTAAAACCAATTCTGTCCCTACTCACCATGTCTTCCGGAGATATAATTTTCTCAGGAGGCCAACCATCATCTTCACTTTCTTCATCTTCACCATGCCTTTCTGTTTTAATTAAATATCTTCACAATTTCCTTTTCTCTGTTTGGACGCTTTGATCTTTAGTGCCCAACACCAGCAACTGTTCCCAACCCTCATCTCCTCCTCATCACCAAATGCAAGTTGTTTACTCATAAGTTCTCATCTGATTCAGATTCGAACTAGTTAGCCTTTCTGCTTCTTAGTGGATGCCCTCATACTAGTAGAAGCTGTCACATCACCTAAATGGATGCAACCCCTTTTCATCTAACATTTTCTTGTCATTGTCCACCTCATCATCTTCCATTGGGCGTCTCCTTTTCTTTATTAGAGATGGATGAGGGTGTGTTCAGGCTTCTTGGGTTTCTCTTCTGCATCTCCTTCAGTGAATTCACCACAATGGAAACTTTCTTGCCATAAACTGTTCTGCTGTTCCGGGGGTTTTTCAGTTCGGATTTTGGAAACGTCTTTGCGGTTTCTTCCATTTTTCCTCTGAATCATCGGCCATCTTCTTGATCATACTTTTGGCATCTTGGCAGATTTCGGTTCTGCCTTTGGTGTCTTTTTGAGGGTGCGTGTTTTTCTTTTCTTTCGTTGCCCCTGCATTATCAGACACCTTCAGAGCAGACTTTGGTGTCTTGCTAGAGTCCAAATCTTTGTTTTTGGTGGCTTTTTGCTTTTTTAGAAAAAATCTAATGTTCTTTGTCCCTCTTTTTACCATTTTCTGCACCAGCCGTCTATTCTGATGAAGACTTGAGGAGATTTTTTTTTGTTTAGCGATTCCAACCTCTCTCATCTTTACTCAAATCTAAGTTTTTCTGCTTTTTGTTTCAGGTACAGAAGAAGTACTTGCATTATTTGGTAACCTTCTTTTGCCTGACGGTAGTTCAAAATGAGACTTCAACATCAAATCTCATGCATCAATCAATCATCATCACTACCGCGCGAAAAAAAAAGAACTGAAACTCATTTCAACTGCATCGCTATCACTGGTACCGTTGCCATCACTGTCACTATATTACAATAGTCACCATCAAACTCATCACCGCAGCAAAATCAACTAATCCCCTCGTCTTCATCAATAATCATCTTCACCAAAATTCAACAACAAGGGCTTCAAAAGTCCGCGTCTTTAGCACCCTTTTTCCTTCACTTTTGCCATACTTGCAGGGCCCTTTCTACTGACATTGACAGGCACCACAGACTTCTTTGCCTTGCCCCTACTGATAGTCTTTCTTTACTGACTTTACTTTTTCTTCTGCTAATTTTTGCCTTTTGGGTCACTGATAGAAGAACCCACTTCACTGCAACTTCTTTTGAGGCATCTGCTTCTTTCCCAACTAAAGACGATTTTGGTGTCTTGGATTTCTTTTTTCTTCCCCTTGACACCTACGTGGTTTTTTGCGAATTGTCCCTCTTCATCATTTGAAATGTCCCTTTTTAGATATTCTGGCACGTTAAATTTCTTTCCCTTGGCACCCATCCTGGTATATTTCCTCAGTCTCTTCTTCATCTGAAGTGTGTATTTTCCCAGATTTGGGCGGCTTAGTTTGCTTTCCTTTGACCCTGCTATCTCTTTTTAATTGTCACTTCATCTGCTTGCACTATCGTCTCATCAAAGGACAACGTCTTCCGTTGATCTACATCTGACCCGTAATTTTCTTCTTTCTTTGAGGTCTTCACTACTTTGGCACTTTTAATCCAGCCTTCACTAAATGCTTTAAAACCACTTTGGACACCCACTCCCTCCTTCTGACGGGCCTTCTTCTGCAAGACTTTGGATCGTTTTTTGTCCTCTTGACCTGGATGTTTTAGACTTCTAGCAGATTGTTGACACTGACCCATGTTTTCATGGTATTCTATGTGATAAAATGATATGTAAAAAGAAATAGTTAAAAGGGGATGACCCGAGTTAAGGAGCTAGAGTGACCCTGAGTCTGGTGAAATTCAGGGAACAAATGGTGCTTTCGATACAAAAGCTCACCATTTTTGTTTGTATTAGTAAACCCATACAAATTATATATATTTCTAGAAATTAGAACTGCAAAAAGATTAGAAATGTAACAAATAAGCATTTAGGCACCTTATGCAATAGCCATTAGACTGCAATTAGGCAAATATGGAAAAAAAATGTCACCTCTTGGTCCAGACACACAAGTTTAACAATTATAATAGAACATGTTGAATAAGAATGTAGAAGTCTTCCTAATAAAGTTTATATGATTTTGCCAAGTTTGCATTACCATTACCGCCTTTTTGTGGAAAAACAGAAAACACAAGATTTTATGTGAATAAGTTACTTATGGGCCAATATATTGAAAAAAGCTTATCATAGGATTATTTGTAAAAATATCTACCGCAATTTGTGAGTCATTTCTTATTTAGAAACATTTAGCATCACTGTTAAAATGATTGTATCTTAGAAATTTTCAATAATTCTCGGGATTTTTTTAAAATGTGGCTGAATATGCGGCCCTTGAAAATAGAAATAACCTTATATTTCCCTTTGAAAAACAATAAAATACTATTAGTGCACTTTTGCAATGTCTGTTTTCACTTTGATCAGCTGTACCAAATCTGAACCAAAGATGGCCATAAATTGTAACCAAACCAAAAAGTAATTAAAAAAGCTCTAAGTAAATGCATAAGTGTAATATTGATAAATCACATATTATGAAAACCTATATTGTATTCAACAACTCCACCCCTAGTATAGAGTTTTCATCTTGATAGAATGGCCTTCAACCCAAACACCCTCTGTAAAGTTTTGTGCCAATATTTCAAACTGAGAGCTACGTGATTTTATAATTCCCATAGAGTACTGTGTTGTAAAATTAAAGTGGACATGGATTTCCAGAAAGAGCGCCCCAATTTTTCTTGACCTAGTTTTTTACAATTTGGAAATGCTTACCATGTAAATTAGATCACACCTGAAATGAATAAGCCCAACTATGCCGTCTTTATGTATAAGATGAGATTTAGTAGTTTCTGTCAAAGTCAAAGCATGGTTTCTATGGGGAACGATACAATAGCAGGAAAGTGTCAAAACAAGGTTTGCGGTTTTCTTTTGCACCGGTGCAATAAACCTTCCAAACGTTCTCGGTAGGTGGTATACCACACCGACTCCAGTGAAATTTGAGAGAAATTCATATCCTAAAAAATCTCCTCATGTAATTTAATATTGGTCAACCACAATGAGGCACCATTTTCAATCATAACATCGGTTCAAATCAAACATCATTTTAGCCTATAGTCAGGTGGAATTTTAGGCACACAGCCTGAACGATGGAAATGGAGTACAGACTTTTTCTATTGATAGATATTCGTTCATTAGGACCTAAGCCAATAATTTGTGAGAGGGTGTGCAAAATTTGTTAAAGTGCCCATTTGTGAAAATCCACTATGGCAGCCCGACCATTGTACAAAATCACTACTAAAAATCAGTTTAAGTATTTCCGATAGAGAAAAATATCTCTCGGTACTCAGGTGTTTTAAGTACGAGAAATTGTTGGTAATGTAATTTTTCATTTCATTGCCCACAAAAAATCCATATGGCCTGCTCAAAAGTCCAAATATGCTCTCGGAATCATTAAAATGATCCTTAAACCCTCCATATACCTATTTACGATACTTTAATACATACTGAACACCTTAAAACGTGTTTACTAGGTGTTCCAAATCTGTTACAATTGAGCACACTCTGCAACGTGTTACTTGAACACCTCTAGACTGCATTCCAACGATCAGGACACTCAAGTCTTCTGCACATTTGCAGTTTTAGAGGCTTGATTCCAATGTCTATATGCATGCTTTATTGCTTTCCATTATGAGATACATGTATTTGATCACTAGAAACCCTTAACTGGCATTTCTCTTTAATGGCCATTTTCAATTCAAGATGGCAGGCCCATACAGCCGGCTATAAAACTAGTTTAAAACGCTACATTAAGTGTATTATATGTAGTACATCAACTCATTTTATTATAAAGGTGTAATTAAGGTATGGGGATACGTATTTGACCATTTCACAGTCTTATATGGAATTTCTGTTTCTTTAACATGCAAAAAAATGTTAAGAGGTGGGCCAATGTGGCTGCCTTTTTAGTTTCTTTAAAAAAAAACCTTTTTTAAATTACGATTACCTCTGTATTGTATTAGTTAAAACACCCAAAAAAAAAAAAAAACAAATGAGTATTACAGTTTAAAATAAAGTATGAGATGTTATGTCTTTGAGCAAAAATAACTCGTTTCTGGTATATTATTTTTGACAACATGCTTAAAATTCAAATGCCGGCCAATATATAATGAATATGACATTGTCGGTTTCAGATCTAAAGGCAGGTCATAAAATTGACTGCCATCTTGATCGGGTAAGCTTTTCACACATTGAAATGCAGATATGAGTTCCCACTGGGTATAGAGCGCAGAAGTATGCCTCTATTAAAATACTTGATGAGTATGGTCAATTGAATGATTTCAGGGCATATTGGGTTTTAGGGTGGCCATATTGGATTTGATGTGGTAATGTTGTGAGCAAATCACGTCAATAACCCGTCCAAAAGATCTAGTGCTTTAAAACCTGATCTATTGCCAAACTTATGGCCATTTGAAATTGAGAGTGAGAGTGATTAGCGGCCACGTTGGATTTCTAGAAAATGCAACTGCCAACTAAATTTTGCACCCTCCAGAAATGATTAGCTTAGGTCATCATCTGACAAAATTGTTCAATAGAAAAATCGGTACTCCATTCCACCATTCCCACAATTCCCCTCCTGACTACTAGTACGATTTATGAGAAAAATAGCTTTCTTTCTTCAGAAACCCAAAATTTTGACCACTTCCGGTAAAATCTTGGGTTCTGAGGACAAGATTAGTGATTGGAACATGGCCTTTAAAGGGGCCTTTTGTTAGGCCAAAGACTCATCAAAGCATTAGTTTTAAAAACAAGCGTTCTCGAACCACAATGTTTCCTTCTTTAGTAGCGTCCACCTTTGCTTCGCTCCCCATTTCATACTTGACCTTAGAAATGACCTTTGGCAAGTGACCTTTGATTCTATACAGCTGAAGGTTCCCATATTGCCATACCTGTAAATGGCCCAGTGTGGTTGCAATTGGACTTTTCAAAGGACAATTTTGACTGTTTTCAGCCTAGTTTAATAACTTAGACCTCATATGAACTTTGGTCTGGTAAGCAGGCCTCCCCATAGCTTGTTTAGCATAGCACAGGTGGCTACACAACAGTTTCTGCCATTTGCTAAGCCAATTTTAAGTTGTGTAAGCAATTTTTTCCTACAAACAAACAATTCAGATAAGGCCAAGGAAAAAATGATTATAAAAAAAATGTTTAGCATCCAGGTTTTGAAAAAGAGAGGTTAACAGCTTTTATTTTGAATCTGAAAATTGGTCAAATATCCATATTTAATAATAATGTTAATAATTTTTTAATTTTTTAATAAATCATTTTATTTCTGAGGAAGGAAGGTCTTTTTTTTTCATTTTCAGCTTCTGTCAGCTAAAAAGCTTAAAATAGAATGCACCATACTAGGACCTTGATGACTTGTCCATGCTTCGCAACAACTGGGGCGAGTTCCCCCTGTTTGTTTATGTGGGTTACTACTGTCCTGTTTTGTCGCACTGGACCCTGATGACTTTATCGTGGACCTTGTGGTAGTATAATTGTGTGTTCACTCTTTGTACCGGCCAATACATAACAAACATTTGACCTCCCCTTCATCGTTATCCCAATATTGGAGTGAGAAAATGTTCCTTGACATCTTCCTTTGTTCTCATGTCAATACTAACACAGGAACTTCTGAAACTTTGTGCACAATTTCCTTGATTTTCATGATATTGAACATTCCAAAAAATGTTCTCAGATAATTTTGGATTATGTGGCATCATGTCTATGTGATTCTAGCAATTGATTTATGACACACAAGATTTGAAATCCAATAAATCACCGTGTGGTTTAATTGCAACAATATGTCATTTTAGCAGGCTGCATTTGAGCAAGATCGTACAATAGCTTTGGCAAAGGCATTTTTGAAGTTTGCATAAACATGAGACCGCTGCCCTGGATGCATGGCCACATGGCCCTGGAGATAATATACAACTTGCCGGTTGCAAATTTGATACAAAACAATGATTTTTTGTCATTATTTGAATTATTTATGAATTGTATTGCAATTTTGCGATCAGAAATTTA
>JAMKCH010040273.1:0-12539 GCA_023653785.1 Ophioderma brevispina
TGGCCCCACATACCGGGCCCATTGTAATATCTTTAGCTCATGGTTTGCTGAAGTCTATACATATCCATTGGTCTCTGATATTGGGAAAAAGAAATTGAGGTGACATTTATTTTTAAGAAAATGTGCCAGTTTTATGTGCGGGAACAGACAGTGATTGTAATAATTTATTATGAATTTACACTTGGTTTTCCATTAGCCCCTCGATGGGGACAACAGAATTTGTTATACAGTTGGTTATTTGGTCCACGCCCCATAGTCTACTTTTTGCGATGGTGGTCAGGCTGGTAGTAATTTTCCTCTACGGACGTAAGGGATATAAATTTCCGCTCTCAACTTTTTTTTAAATATTCCAATTAAAACGATGAAGCCTACGGGTTGTTTGTGACAAGGGATGGATACGGAAGACGAGGTCACCTTTTTCACCTAGCGTGAAGCGAGGGGTATTTGTAGTGACCGTTTTCCATCATACATGTACACCCTTCCATCATTCATCCTTGCCTTTTGTCTGTCCACTGTTGGACGAAAGCCTCAACGTGTTTCCATATAAAGTTGATAAATTCAAAATGTCAAAGCGGCTCGCAACAAATAGTGCTTATAGTCATGTGCAATGGTCTTAAACAGTAAAACCCTATTTGATGGCTATAATTTATTTCGGTGAAACATATGGTAAAAACATCTTGAGAAACAACTTTGATTTTAAGAAAAACATGTTTATAGCCTGCGTTGAATTGCCATCATGCCGCGTAAGTGGTGTATGTGACGTGGGGAGGGAAGCTTGGATTAAAAGTAGTGTAAGTACCCGCCATTAATTATGAATCGTGTGTCAGACTGCAGCTAAACGAGGTCATAGAATGGCGGATTAAAAGCCACCAACTGAATTTATTAGTTCACCGATATGTTTGCCAGGTAATGCTAATTAAAATAGTTTGCCTTATCCGTGGGCAATAGTGTAACAGCTTTAAGGTATAAATGGTTCAAGGTCATTCTGTGGCTAAACTTTAGAGTCCGATTGCGACGGTATATAAAGATGGCAAATTATGCGTTTCTATATGGGATAATTTAGTGCGTATTTTTCAAGACTAAAGATAGCCACCGATATATTAAGCCTTAGTTTCATTCGTTATATATTGGTGATGTAGCTGAAACGCTGGAGTCTCACAACATCTGCTTTGCGAAAAGCTTTTTATATTGATAGTAGGTAGCCCCTACGTCATATATTTAAACGCTATGTTGGACAACTTTGGCGATATTTTTTTTGATAATGAATAATGATATTAATAATAATGTAGTATTGGATTTTATACAGCGACATTCCTACAAGAAGTCACGGCGCTGCTGCCTATTATATATTATTACGCTGCCCTCAGGAAATCGTCACGATCAGTTCGCTTCTTGCCGGCAGCTGAATGTCGCTTAGGGAAGCGAGGTAAGTGCATTACCCAAGTGCACAACATATTGGCGACAGCGGGGCTCGAACCTACCACCTTTGGATCATGAGTCGGCTGTCATATCCACTGGACCGGAAATTAGGATAATTTATCTATCTTGGCAATATTTTACAATGATAGGAGGTCAATTTTTTTTTTGTAATTTCGTAAAACAGGTAGTACAATGGGCTACAAAAGGGTTGTAAGTTGAAAAAAGTATTAGAATATTGCGCGCGTAGCGCCCGAAAACAAAAACAGAAGCAAACAAAAAGTAATGAAAGAAAAAAAAAATAACAAAATAAAGCAACAACAAACAAAGTCAAACAAATCAACAAAACAACTACAAATTGTGTTTTTAATTGATTTTTATTGATGAATCCAAGGGAACATAATATGAATAAACCCTCCATTTTTTAGTTTTCAAGATAGAATGTTTACAGTAAAACAAAAAAGTAAACAACAAAAACAATCACACAGGCAAACAAACAAACACAAATAAAAATTAACCAACATGCAATAAATGATGAAATTTAAATTTGTACCCTTGCGAATCCTCCATCCGAGACAACCATCGACTTACAAGATTATTTATGATTTTTTTTTATTCCAAATTCCTTTTTTATTCACTTTCAAACATAAATACATAGAGATACAAATGCATAAAATAAAAAATCACCCGCCTTCACACTCACCACCAAAACACTGACCCCACCAAATCATCCAGACAATATAAAACTGAGGGGCATTTACAAAATACAAGAAGTAAATAATTAAAATTTCAAATTGCAATTTGTGATTGTAGTCCATTTTTCCATGACTCACTAGACATAAACAAGAACAAAATCATCTCCAAAACCTCAGTTAATGTAATATTACAATATAATGAGCGAATCTGCTATCTTTCCGTTTATGGGGAGAGAATACAAAATATGATTATCGAGAACATTATTGTTGAGTACTCAAAAAAATGAAATGGAATATGGAATTAAACTGACCAACGCGTCAAAACAACATCCTTTTCCCAAAGATGTATAGATTGAATGTTTGTAGTGATATAAATTAGGCTGGGGGGCAATGGGACCCTCACTTAGTAACTCATTAACAAATTCAGACAATTACATACAATTTAGTCTAAAAAATCCCACGCGTAAAATGGAGACGCCTCAAAAACAATTTTGAGGTCATTAAAGGAACCCCCCACCGTCACTTAACCTGTTATAAAACATAATACTTTCAATTATTGTTACCAATGTAGATTCACCAAAAGCGACTTGTTTGTGGTTTGTTTCTTTGTTTTGCTAATGTGTTTGCTAATGTGTTTGCTAAATAATTAAAATCGGCCAAGCCGTTAATGAGTTAATTAGTGGGGGTCCCATGGAACCCCCCCCCCTTGGCACTAACGGAAGTCATTTGAGAATATTTTTAAATTTCAGAATAAGAAACCGAGAACCAAAGCAATTTCTTTTGCTGATATAAGTTCACACATACATGTAAGTAAACAATTATTAGGAACATTAAAAATAATTAACCCTTTATGTGCTGAAACAAACAATTTCATCATGTACGTTGCCAACCCGTTACTGTACAAACTCTATGTGAAAATGACGTGTATTTTGCAACACCAGTAAAAAATACAGGATTCCCTAAAACTGCTGGTTTTGTGTTAAATATAAGTAATCTGGGTCTTCTAGAATAGATATCAACATAAAATAAATTTTCAAATTGTTTTATGTAAGCGCAATGCCCATTTGAATTTTTTCGTCTTTTTGGCCAATTTTCGCGTGCTTTGAAAACAATGTTTTGCCCCTAATTTGCACCCAAAATAACAAATCTCATTTTTTATTTCTGATTTGGGGTTGTCTTATGATCCTTCACATGTGGTATAAATTTTGTGCAAAAATTCCCTCGGGAAAGTGGTTTCATTAGCCCCACCCCGAGCACCAACGGGGGTGAAAACCCCTTGGTCACTTAAGTGTTAATGAACCACTACAGGGCATCTACCAAACGCATTTGAAACATCTAGCGCATAGTATAACGTACAGCGTATAATGTTTATTCCTTTCAATCGAATGACCTTTTAAGGTCTTTTCAGCCATTTTAGTCAGTTATTCAGGAAATTCCTACCACTATCCTTTTGAGCCAAACGGATTTTGTTACATGTAGATTCCAATCTACAGTGTACAGAGGTTGCCAATGCCGTTAATTGCATTAACCGTCGTCTGATTTGTCCATTAATATATTCATGTTGAGTTTAATACTTTACTTGAATTTATATCTTGTACATTCGTTTAGCACCATTCTCGAAGTTGGTGCCAAAATTGACTCGTATTTTCCCCTGAGACAGTGTATGTGTTCTCTTTTTCTCCTCTTAAATTTCAGATCAACTACATTACCGTCTGTACCTGTTGTTACACGGTTAACGAAAAATAGTGTCAGCAGACTTGTTTTACTTGCTAATGCATCAAGAGTGTGGTCGTGTTTAAAACTACGTATAAAATTACTCCTTGGAAAAAAAAGTTGGGCACAATATATTCGTTAATGCCCGAGTCCTGAATATGAGCAGCATATCCTACCCATTATAACATTTCCCAAACCTACATAATTCAGGTGAAACATGCTAAGAATGAACCTACGAAATTATTGATTGCCTGCTCGAAGGTAATACTCCCTTAATACGGCAAACATTACGAGAATTTACAGACCCATGTGCTCCTTAGGAATAATGTACATTTTAAAGATATGGTACAAGTATTCTAATTGAACAAAGAGTATATGGGTGAAGATCCTACTTTTAACACCTTTGCTCTGCTCACGCTTATAAGAAGCAAAGTGCCTCTATCACATTCGTCTATGTGCACACACGCCTAGTCATGATGTTCATCTGTCAATGAAATCCTTTTATTGAAATGGTATAGCTGTTTTTAACTATCGATGGTTAATTTACGAAGTGGATGGATATGCTATGATTTTATCTATCTGTTGCAATTTGATGTCAATAGTTTTTCAATGCTTTTTTTTCGGACATGACTTAATGATGTCCTAATGGACAGAATGAGTGTGGGGCATTACGGCCGTAATCCTCTGTTCCCTGCTTTTTGTGCAATTGAACTAGAGTGGACATACACATCATTATCATCGTTGAGCCACTTAAATCTCCTGGTGTATAAGTCATTGACGAAAGAAATCAATGAGGCCTGTTTAAAAGCATAACTAATTTAATTGAGGATTCCTAAGAGTCTAATGTTATGACCAACCTATGACTTATGACTAAGTCCATGTGCCCACTAAATGGGAGAGTATTCCGCTGTTGTTGATAATACTCTTCGAATGCATACTGTGTACGGTTTCCAAAATCGCGAACCACCCACAAAGAAAACCATTAGAGGAATGTCCATGAACAACATGGCAAGTCGAACTTGGAACAACGAAGCACGTGGAGGGAGTCGAACAGGCAGATAACCGCAGAACATTCGGATTGTTGAAGATGGCATCGAAAGTGATCCAACCATTGACAACAGAAGTAATGGAACACACGTGTGAGATTCCGGCACAACCATAAGCAGTAATTATCTCATTACCTATATTCTACAATTCAATCGGCACTCTGATGTTTTTCTTTAAATCTCTAACCTAACCCCAAGATAAATAATAATAAAGTATACTTTTACGCCTGGGTGGGAATCGAACCCATGACTTTCGAATTACAAGACGAGCACCCACAGACAAACGCCACGTAATCCGAGACGAAAGAACACCCCTCTTTTGTAATAAATAAACAAATTAACAGAATAAAAGCGACACACGTAATCCTGACTAGCGCTATGGGACAGTTGAAAATATAATGGTCCAGGAACATAATTCTTATGGCCAAATCTCACATTAGCTAATGGGGGGAATGGATGCTCCACCACTTTCATTCTGGAACCAACATCGCAATCCACTGTGGTACTTCAGTAGACTTAAAACAAGCATGCGAAATTAAAACTTACCGTAATAAGCGAGTTGAACCCATATGCTACTATACAAGGCCTGCATCTTCTCATCATGCTGCTAGGTGTCCTCACACTGGCTTGAATTTGAGGTTCCTTTCTCCCTAACTATTTGACGTGGCAGCTGTGCAAAAGTCGTCGCCGCGGCTTTCGCATTCAGCGCAACGTAACTAATCACATAAAAGTTCGATAGGGGTAAGATCAGTGCCAACCACTATATTCGCTCTACTGCACGAGTTTGACAAAATCCATCAATTAACTATCGTCTACCTGAGCCACTCTTCTAACATTACTGTCAAGGGTTGCCCCCCCCCCCCGTAACTTTCCTTACCGAGCATCTGATTCCTATAAAATGTGTTACCGCAGGATAGCTGAGAGTTTCTTCTTTTCTTTGGTATCAAATGTTAATAAGTTAAGGAAAGTATGAAGATAATGGATATAGGGTGGAAAATTGATATTTCGCAATTTCAATGACTTAAAAATAATATATATCACTAAACGCCCTCGTATATAAAACTAGTAATCTCCCATCAAGTAGGGGCCCAAAACGCATGAAAATCGGTTTTGGATTTCCCTTATTCTTCACTCTATGGAAATTGAAAGTTTTGCTGACATGTGAACTTCATGACATCATTCTGATGTAATTCTAGGCATGTTGGTTCTCATTTTGGTATCGATGGAAAGACGGGTCAATAGCTATTTACCGGTACCCAAACTAAGTGTCTGTAATTATCTTGTGTCGTACTAGGCATGTTGGTACTTCTCTCCTGAAGAGTGGTGGTGTGGTTGCCACCCTCCACATCCATCACTTTGGTATTACCTTGTATCTTTTCTATATCCTCGTTGATGTTTTCATGAAAACGAGCGTAAAATGTCATTTGACAAGGTGGACCCCCCCCCCTTCGATAGACGAGGGTTAGCTTGCTCTGTGTGGACGAGCATTATCGTCTTGCAGGATGGCATTTGGTCCGGATGTTAGCACGATACTTAGCAGCTAGACACCAGATATGTGGTCATTCCCGGTTGAATGTCCTTCATTGCTAATTTAAAAAAAAAATCAATTTAAAAATGTGAATTATTTAAATTAATACATGACATTAGTAGAAAATAATCTTTCCCTAGAGGCATCCAAATTGGAAGGATGAACTTTCGGCACCCTAGCGAATGCCATCATCAGAGCAAACTAAACAGACATGATGTTGCACCTTATATACACCAGTGAGCAAAGGGGGGAAGAGAACAATAACCGATGATCAAAGGATACCCCAGTAATTAAGTTTCCGGTTCAGGTCGGGAGGCACCTTTGAGTAGTCTTCACCATCAGGAGGATTGCTGCTCCTATGTCCCTATTGAAGTTGTTGGGAATTTGATGTACAAACTTCAATGGAGTTTTCGCTTTAGTCCATTAGTGTTCCTGTCCCTAAGGTAGTCTTGTCCCAGTCAATGTTATTTTGGTCGTGTTCCACACATGCTCGGCGATAGCCGATTTTTTGTGTTGCCCGTGTTGAGAGTCGCTTTCTGGTGTTCTTCGGTTTCCCTTTTTTCAATGATCTGCTGGTTTCACACCCTGTACAGTTTGTCACATGATCCACAAGGACTAAATAGAATAGGTAACTCCAGGTTGGAGTTTCTTGGGACAGGGCTCTTTAGGAGGGTGCACTAGTTTGTCGTACGTGTTAGGTATTTAAATACACCCGTAGATTCTTCTCCTGTAGAACTTTACTAAAGCCTCAGAGTACCCGATACATAATTAAATAACGTAAGCGTTAGAGTAGATCCTTGGTAGAGACATTATCGTCGCGTCGCGAGTGAAAGCATGTACAAACGTTGAGGGTATTGTCACTTCACAGCTTGTTTGCGTGAATCCTTTTTCACTTTTCCTTTGCCATAGTGTTCGACGGAACATTGCAGTTCTAACAGAAGAGAATCTACTGGGCTATAATAATGTTTTTGAGTCCTAATAATTGCGTAAATATCAATTTTTTTCCACCATATATTCAATATTTTCCGTACATTCCTCAACATAATGATTTCAAAGTGACGTCATAATGGCGATGGTTGATAATTTTGTTGTTTGGATACCAATGGAAAGAACAACCACATTTACAGGATCGGATGTTCATTAACGAAATTCACAGGTGGGGCGGTGTAAATCCCACCTTCGGGAGATTTGTTACAACAAAATGGCCAGGTGACGAGGGTTAACTGAACAAAGAATAATTATTGTCAATTGGTTTTAAAGTGACTGAGTCATACCAGCTAAGAAAATTACCTGTTTCCTGACATTTGTCCGCAGCACGCCTTTTATCTGGCATGCATGGTGATCACAATGTTGCAACAACTGTGACAATGCCTTTTTTAAATCAACAATTAGATAAAAATGCAGATCACATTGTATTTGATTAGTCAAACATGTATCTTTTCCCTCTCCATTCAAAGGTGTGAATTGTAAGTTTACAGAGACGTTTTACCATCCCCCAAACCCAACACTCCTTTAAGAACTACCATGTGTTTCAAAAGAGAGTATGCCTGTGGCTAGCTTGCGTAAGCTTGGACTGGAAGCTGGCATATATGGTCAATCTAGCGTACACTTACATACCGCTTATACATAGAGTCGTTTCGAGATCTAGATCGTTCACATGAATAAATGACATTTCATTTTATTATATTCTCCCCCGTAACCCGCCTTAACGCAAAATACATAAAAGGCAACCTGGCATATGATACTACACCATTTTGCTATCGAAACGAAAGAGCTAGTGTCTGAATTGCTGCATTTTGACGTCGCTCTGGTCACTTTTGGTGCCCTAGTCCGATTTTTGTTTGGTCGATTCATAGGCTAAACATATGACAAGCGTATTCGTTAGTGGATCAAATAAACTTTCGAGACCAAAAACAACACATGCACATATACACGTTTCACGTTATCACTCATTCAAGTTAAACAAATACGCGTACCAACAATAAGGCTTATTTATGGTAACCAGAACAACATGAATAGGAATGGTAGCATGAGAAGCTATTGACACGAATACACGCTTCGATAATGTTAACCGAAGCGTGAAAAAAAAAATCCTTTAATGTTTTTTAAAACATGTTTTTATCCCTCTTAATTTCCAAATACATTCTTTTCCAAAATCACCGGACCGGGCCCCTGCCTTGGGTTTAGGGGTAATTGTTCCTACAGGGTGTCCAGAATGATTAGTACCCCCTCGATACCCAAAATGTTTTTATTTTTTTTTCATAGAAAATCATAACATTATAGCTGGTTTATGTCCAACTTCATTATACTGTAATCTTTCATAGAATTTTGAATCGTGAAATCGGACTAACACCGTGAAATACACTCAATTGTGTTTAGAGGTGCTGATTCATCATTTGGGCAAAGTGAAAAAAGGCATGTGTGTGTTTCCCTACGACTTACCAAGCCTTTTTGCTACATTGCCCTTTTGGAAATCTCTTATTAAGCACTTGATACTTTTGATTTTGGTACCAATAGTAGCTATTGGCATTCTCTTTCCCTTGATACCAAGAAAAGTACCAGCATGCCCTTATGGCATCACATGACGTCATAGAGACCCATAGACCAGCAATAATTGTCAATTTTTCAGAAAACACAAGTGTACAATAGGCGAAAATGCAATTTTTGGCACCAAGATAGGACTACCAGATTTTTAAGCTGGTTTTTTTTTTAAATAAAGTTTTTATAACATGTTAAAAGCTTTAATATACATACAGAGGGTTTAGTGCTTTACTCTGAGAAAGTACCAAAGAGAATAGGCCTAATGCTTGTGTGGCAAACACTGAGCTTTACTGTCTAGCGAGGTTTATGACATCATTTTGACGTCGTACTGGGCATATTAGTAATCATTTTGGTATCGAAGGAAAGAGGAGGACCACAGCTCTCTATTGGTACCAAAATCACACGTTTTGAGTGTTTAATAACGAATTCCCGAAGGGACTAAGGCATGTTGTAAAAAAGCTTGCCAGGAAGAGGGTAAAAGTACACATACATTTTTTTTCACTTAGCCCAAAGGATGAAATCACACCTCTCTAACTCAATTGAGTGTATTTTTTCACTTTGGTTAGTCCGATTTTCACGATTCAAAAATTCTTATGAAAGGTTCCAGTATAATGAAGTTGGATATTCAACCAGCTTACCTAATGTTATTGATTTTTATGTGAAAAAAAATAAAACATTTTGGGTATCGATGGGTACTAATCACAAAAAAAAAATTTCGTCTGGGAACACCTTTAATCTAACAACAAATAACCGCTACCACCACCCAAAACGCTACCCCTTTTTGCGATTGTGGTCAGGTTTGGGTAGTAATTTTCCTCCACGGAGCGTAAGGATTAAATGTCCGATTCAACCTTTTTTTTTTAAAATTATTTATTCCATTAAAATGATGAAGCCTCCGGGTTGTTGTGACAAGGGATGGGTACGGAGAGACGAGGTCACCTTTTTCACCTGGCGTGAAGCGAGGGGTATTGGTAGTGACCGATTTTCCTTCCATCATACACCCTTCCATCATTCATCATTGCCTTTTTGTTGTCTGTCCACTGTTGGACGAAAGCCTCAACATGTTTCCATATAAGTTTGATAAATTCAAAATGTCAAAGCGGCTCGCAACAAATAGTGCTTATATCTGTGCAATGGTCTAAATAAACTAACCCTATTTGATGGCTATAATTGTTATTTCGGTTACCATTGGTAAAAACAAGCTTTGAGGAACAACCTTGATTTTAAGAAAAACATGTTTATATAGCCCTGCGTTGAATTGCATCATGGCCGCGTAAGTGGTTAATTGACTGGGGGAGGGAAGATTGGATAAAAAAGTAGTGTAAGTACCACCCGCAATTAATTTAATCGTGGTGTCAGACTGCATTTAAACGAGGTCATAAATGACGGATTAAAAGCCACCAACTGAATTTAATAGTTCACCGATATTTTGTCAGGTGAATGCTAATTAAAATAGTTTGCCTTATCCGTGGGCAATTGTAACCACTTTAAGTAAAAAAGATTCAAGGTCATTCTGTGGCTAACTTTAGAATGCTCCGATTGCGACGGTATCTAAAGATGCAATTATGCGTTTCACCATTTTGAACTTAGAAATGGTTATTTAATCTATATGTGATACTTTAGTGTGACTTTCCAAGACTAAAGATAGCCATCGATATATAAAAGCCTTAGTTTCATTTCGTTATGTATTGTGATGTAGTTGAAACGCTGGAGTCTCACAACATCTGCCTTTGCGAAAGCTTCTTTTTTTATATTGGATAGTTACATTTGTAGGTAGCCCCAGTCTATATTAAAAAGCTATGTTGACAATTGGCGATATTTTAGTGTACTGAATAATGATAGTAAAGTTGACTCAGAGATTCGAATAATTATAATAATGAAACATAGTCAACTAGAACTACAGATAGTAACCTAAAATGAACAATCCCAAAATTTGAGAGATTATCGGATTTTTCGTTTTGATGCCAGTAAACATTTTGTGTAGTATTTTACGTCCCATAGGCTGACTGTGTATAACAAAAATTCCGGATCCGGATTTTTAAACAAAGTTTGTGATGTTCTAATGAAGGAATTCGATTTAAGCTTAGCAATTTCACCAGTGATGTATATGGACAAGCGTTATTACATGCAAAAAACACAGTTTTTTGTGAAAGGGGGCCCCCTCCTCATGGAAATTTCTGAGTCGGCCTTTAATAATTAATGTATGGTTTTATACAGCGCCATTCTACAAGGAGTCACGGCGCTATTGCCTATTATATATTATTACGCTGGCCCCGCAGGAAAACTCTCAGCTAGTTCGCTTCAGGCCGGCAGCTGGCCAAGCGCACAATCATATTCAGCACTAGATTGCAAATACGCATAAAACATCCGAATGTCGCTTAGGAAGCGGGTAAAGTGCATTGCCCAAATTGCACAGAATATTGACGAAGCGGGGCTCGAAAATTTACAACATTTGGATCATGAGTCGGTGTCATAACACCACTGGCCAGGGAAATGGCATTATTTATCTATATTGGCATTTTTACAATGATAGGGGTTCCGATTTTTTGTTATAATTTGTAAAAAAGGTAGTCAATGGGCACAAAAGGGTTGTAAGAGGAAATAAGTAGTAGAATATTGCCGCGCGTATGCGCCCGAAATAAAAAAGAAGCAAACAAAAGTAATGAAGAAAAAAAAATAAAGCAACAACAAATCAAAGTCAAACAAATCAACAAAACAACTACAAATGTTTTTTAATTGATTTTTATTATTGAATCAGGAACATAATATGTAAAACCTCTCGTTTTTTTAAAGTTTCAAGATAGAATGTTTCCAGTAAAACAAACAATAAAAAACACATCACACAGGGCAAAAACTAAAAATAAAAATAAAAAAATATAACCAACGAAAATAAATGATGAAATTTAATGGAGTGTTGTACCCTTGCGAGCCGCCATCCGAGACAACCATCGAATTAAAGATTAATGTATGATTGTTTATTCCAAATTAATTTTGTATTCACTTTCCAACATAAATACATACGATATAAATCATCAATAAAAACAAAATACAACGCCGCACACTCACCACCAAAACACTGACCCAAGACTAATCTACATATTTAATTTTTACCCTTTAAAAATGTATGTAAAAAAAAATCTACAATTTCAAATTGCAATTTGTGATTGTAGTCCATTTTTTCCATGATTCATTAGAATGGACACGAACAAGATCACCTCCAAAACTTCAGTTAACACTTAAGTGACCAAGGTGTTTTCACTCCCGTTGGTGCCCAAGGGGGGGGGGTCATGCAAACCACTTTTCCGAGGAAAAATGAGATTGTTATTTTGGGTGCTGCAAATAGGGGCAAAATTTTTCAAACACGCGAAAAATTGGGCAAAAGACGGGAAATTCAAATGAGCGTGCGCGTACATCAAACATTTTGAAAAACGTATTTTATGTTGTATCTATTCTAGAAGACCCAAATACTTACATTTAAACACAAACCCGAAGTTTTAGGGAATATTGTATTTTTACGGGTGTTGCAAAAATACAACGTCATTTTCACATAGAGTTTGCACAGTACCGGTGTAGAAGAAACCAGTCGCGATCATAGTCCGG
>JAMKCH010040274.1:0-12997 GCA_023653785.1 Ophioderma brevispina
CATCTTTCATTTTATTAACACCTGTTATTACAAATCAACGACTCTGTTTACATTTCCATATTTGTGTTTAATATAGTATATAAATATTTTACCATACAAACGCGTTAATCACTATTTAAAAATAGTTTATTTATTTATCTTTATATTTAGAGTTTACTATTTATCTTTTCACAGTGTATTTAAACATAAAACATATTTTACATATTCATTTTTCAAAACTGTTTTCTCTATTTAAAACTTCCTCTGTCCATTATTACAACATGCTCTTTAAATACCAAATGTTAAATATCAAAATTTTAAAAAGAAGAGTTTAATTTAAAAAAATTGAAAGGATAAGTTATAAAATTAAATTTCAAAAGAGAAAATAACCAATAAATAAAAAATAAGAAGTAATAAAATAACTAATAAATAAACAAATAAGAAGTAATAAAATTAAAGTAAATAAATTAATGAAATAATTCTAAACCCACTGACTATTAAAGTGGTGCAACCAGGACTCGAACCTACGTACACAATCACCAAATCACATTTTACAACAATACATACACATATACTATTACATACCTGGTAGTCTGAAGATCTGCACCACTAAGGCATAGCGGACTGCTCGGATTCGGCCTGCTTTTAAGTAAGCAAGTACCTTTCAATTAAAGTACGAGTAGCATTATCTGTATGCTTTGGGACCCTACATAACAGTACCACAGGGTCCTAGGACTACTAATCACAGTTTAGGATCGTGGGACACTGCATCACAGTACCACTGGGTCCTAGGACTACACAGCACAGGTTAGGGTCCTGGTACACTACATCACAGTACCACAGGGTCCTAGGACTTTGCGTCATAGCACAGGGTCCTAGGACGCTTCCTGCGATAGTTGTAACGAATTTGAGAGTCCCCCAAAATACATAGTCCGGATCGCACTAAGTAAAAGTTAACTTAGTTTTCACAAGCTCTGTGTCCTAGGACACACAGTTTCTGAATTCTGATTAAAGGTTTAGGGCCTAGGACTTTCTGATATGTAGGACTCTTAAATTCCTCACACGGGCTATTGGAACAAAATATATAATTGTGCCGCTTTTATGGTTATACACAGAAGTCACCGTACTCACTATGCTCACTGCAACTACTCAAATGAATAGCACAAGGCAAAGTAATTTTTCACTTCGAACAAATTGCAAAATAATTTATTTTTACCGCAATACATGTTTATGTTTATGCAATCACTAAAGATTTGGAGTACGTTTATCATCTCATTTCCTGGTACCTTTAAAGTGTATCATTGATCGCTATATTTTCGAAAACTGAGAGCTGCACTTATATAAAGACGCATTCCTACATGGGGCGGTACTTTTGAGTACTATAAGTTATACATTGGTTAACGCTTTGGGAATTAGCCGCTATATAAATGTGTTTGAACATGGAACATTTAACATTGGGGGAAGTAGGAGAATGGAAAAGGGAATGTGCGAGATTATATATGGAACATCTAAATGGTGATTTGTCCAGGAAATCTATAGTAATTTTATGCAATCAATCCAGAACAAATAGCAACAGAGTTTATTTTACCACAGTACTTGTCTACGAGAGATTCCTCGAACAATATACTAAATAAACACGCGATACTATTTATTTACCTCCATGAACTTGTGTGAAATCGAGCATATTCATGTCAATTTAGTCATTTATAGAAATGATGGGATGCCAATTTTCGGACTGCTGCCCCCTTCCTCAAGGGGGAAAATGTTACTACAGGGAAAAATTTAAAATCGAGTCAAATTGTGTTTTAATGTACATTTACATGTTCGTCTCCTTATAAGGATTAGGAAAAAGTATATACTTGCCTAGGTTCCGACCTTTAGTTAAAGCGCTATAGCCCCATAATGGTTCAAGGTCATCCTGGGGTAAAATTTACCCAATGCTTAGATTTTGTTGAAACTGGTGATACGTTGTTTGTATTGTCTCACAGGATCCAAAAATGTATTATTTTACAGTATGTGACATTTGGTTGGCTAATTACATAGCAAAATGTCGCAAGGGTCTACATGGGAGTCACCAGATCTTTCCCTGGATGTCGCAATAGTGATATCAAAAAAAAGGAATCATTTGACACCACTTTCAACAACATCGGAGCATTTACCCCCAGGATGACCTTGAACCATTACGGGGCTATACCGCTTTAACTAAAGGTTGGAACCTAAGCAAATATATATTTTTGTAACCCTTATGAGGAGACGAACGCGTTAGTGTACATTAAAGCACAATTTGACCCGATTTTAAATTTTTCCCTGTACTAACATTTCCCCCGTTGATGAAGGGGGCATCAGTCCGAAAATTTGCACCCCCATCATTTTCTGACAGTTTAGGTCCTATTGAAACCCAAACAGCAACAAAATCAATTTTAGCATGAAAATCCTACGGGAATACACACCAACCCACACTATGGTGTTTTTGTTATCTTTCATTTCTTTCAAAGCTTCTTCCACCTCCTCTTCTGTAATACTTGGAAGGGCTGTCTGGTCTGGTGTCTCTGTCTTTATTTCTTCTCCTTGATTTTTAGAACTGTATAAATCCTGGTAGAAATCAGAACATACCTTCAGTATATCTGTTCGCTCAGTAGTAATTGTGTCGTCCTTTTGTTTCATTTTGTGTATTCTAGTCTTTTTGCGGTTTAGTTTCGTGATATGCTTCGGTCCTCTCCCACTCACCAGTATGGTTTCAATTTGCTCCCTTTTCTTCCTTCTACTTCTTTGGCGCCTTTTTGTGCTCACCAATTTGACTAGTTAAGCATATTCAGTCTTTTGTTCCCTTGATTTATCTAGGTTCCTTTCTCTTTTTGTCCATGTCTTCAATATGTTTGTCCTCTTCAGTTGTTTGCTTCTTTTTCTTTTCTTTGGGTGCTATTTCTGTTGCCACTTCCATTACTGTGTTGGATATCCGTTGATATCTTTTGTCAACATCTACTTCTTCGATTTCCAAGCTGTCAAATCTATTATGTAGTTCTGCTTGAGATGATTCTCGTGATTCCGTTTGGGCTTTCCCAAATCCAGTAGCGATTTTTCTTTTTCTTGAATAATGTGTTTTCTACAATATACTTGTGTTGCGCTGCAAATTCAAGTAGCATCTCTCCTATTTTATTTCTCTCTCCTATACCAAATTTTCCCATAATGTTTTCTTCTTCTGCTTTGCGCTTTCCTACTTTGGCATTAATGTCTCCCATTAAAATGGTGTATGTTCCTTTATTATCTTCAATTGCCCTGTTCATATCTTCGTAGAATTCTTATCTTCGTCTTTGTAGTCACTAGTAGGTGCATACATTTGAATTATGCAGAACGTATCCTATCCTGTCAGCTGTATGCATAGAGCAATAACTCTGTTTGAAAAACTTTTGATTCCTTTAACATAATCTTTAAATTTTGGATGTATAAGGAAACCAATCCCTTTGGCGTATCTGTCCTCCTCTGTCTTTCCAACATTATACAGCCACATTCCACCGTGTAGTTGTAGTAATATTGAGAAGCCAAGTCGAATTCCACCACTGCCACCACTTAATGTAAGAGTTTAAACGTGGTCGACTCTCACATTTGATGAAATAAAAGTTCGGTGTTGGTGGGTGCCATCATTCCGAGTCTCCCTCTCTCTCCACGAACAAAATAAACAAACTATACAGCGTGGTCTTTTAAATAGTTTAATAAAGTTAAATACCAATGCAATACCCAACGTAGACAAATTAAGTTTAGTAAAATAGTAGAAACAGCCGGCTAATGGAATTATAAAGTTGGTGCAAACAGAAACGCGAGGAGGTTATAGTAGATTTCAAGTTACGTGAGACTCCGTGCATAATCGGACGGGTATGATATTGATATGGGGTTCAATCCCCGGCCATGCAGAGACTAGGCCTTTATTGCCATTACAAAACATATTGCGACCATGGTACAAAGTTCCTGTACAGAATCGTCTTACTTGAAACTGATGTATTCAGTTATACAAATGTCTGGTAATGATTGAAGTACGCATGCTATTGTTGGCCAGAATGTCGAATCCGTTTTACGCTAATCACTTAATACAATGTCTGTCCTTTTTGATGACCAAATAAAAACTTAGTTGTGTTATGTATGCATCGATATAAGAATACATTATTTCTCCATGCTGTGATAACGAATGGTATTTTGCAGTGTCAAAGGTGATCAAATAACAACGTTTAATGAAACAAATGCTGGTGTTTTCATTCTGATACTTGAATTGAAACATCCATCTATCTCAGATGTGAAATAATGTATTTCAGGTCAACATTTATTCAAAAGCTACATTACTATATATTGTATGAATATCATAAACCTTTTTACTCATGGCCGTTAAAATAATTCCTCTTACCTCTCACGGTGAATGGACAGACCTAAAACTTTTAAGAGGTCTCATTATTTTGAAATCTACTTATAAAGCACAATAAAAATAACGTCCTCCTCAGGCTGAAACCAAGCATGCACTGTCGGATTATTTGTCCGGCACCCACGCTGCCGCACGGAACCAGTCACCCATGAGCATTCCGATCCTTTTCATAAATTCACCTGCGCTTCATCACCTGGTATAGCACAGTCTGATATAACCGAGGTCAATCTAACTTTTAAATATATTCAAAATGTATAGGCCTATACCCGGCTCAAAAATAAAAACCACCAGAAATTCAAAGATTAAAACTATGCTCTTTTAACTTTAAAATCAAACAAATTGAAATATCTGAATGCTCATATTATACTAGATTGCAGTTGATGCAGAGCGTCTCATAAAGAATTACTCCCTAACTATAGGCGACCATAACTTCAAAGTGAGTATCACATTTGAGAAATTTAAAAAGAATCTTAAATCGCAATTACTTTTTAACATTTTAATGTAAACATCATTCGATTCGGTTCAGTAGTAGAAGAAATAAGCGATTATGTAACACATATCAATGGACACTTCCTTCCAAGTTTGTTCACAATAATGCAGATTTTATGTAAACTACCGCTGATTACTCGTGTTATCTGTTCAAGTTGTCTTCTTTTCATTCCCCAAAGAACCGGCCTTGTTCAATATTTTGTGAGTTCAATGCCATTTTGTTGTTCGTTTTCTTATAGTAATAAAGAATTACCGTGACAATTATAGCAACAATCCAACAAGAAAAACAAAACATGGTAAATAACAAGAATGATCATCTCTATTAGAAAACAACACCAATATCTGTAGAAAATGTGAATATGTTAGTTGAACTAGGGGTGGCACTGCATAGAATGATTTGAGAAGTTTAATCAATACTTTAACAGATGGATAAACTGGACAATAAGATTATTCACATTAGTTTTATTCAAATTAGACATCTTATTCCAATAAGATGGTTGATTCTACATTTAAATAACGGCATGATTTGAGTGCAAATTCGAAATTCCCGTGCTTTAATCTATACTCGTGTTATATGAAGTACTGGCACGAGACAAGATGGGTTGGTCAACATGTGTCGCACATACAAAGGGCATTTGTGGTTTTCAGATATGCCGAAACTAGGGCCAGTCAAAAATAGAATGAATGCTTCCCTAACCCAACACTAATTGCAACAGAACAATTCCACAGACATTGTATTGAGATACCTTAAAATAAACATATAAAAGTCTCTAAGTCAAAGGAGTGGAACATTATTTTAAGGGGGTAAGGTTAACAGGGGTCAAAATATGAAAAGTATCAAAACGTGTCGAAAAGTATGCCAACGTGTTCGTTACATTCCAGCTTAAAAAGGTATAGTTGCCATATCTGCTGGTTTGTATTCAATAGTTATGAGTCAAAATAGGTTTCAAGGCACAATGGGGGTAAATTTGCCGATATATCCGTTCGTTATAAAAATTGGTGACAAATTGTTCGTCTAATGGTACAGAACCCGACAATATTACTGGTTGCACCATCTAAATATTCGTTGCATTAATGGAAACACGCAAAAATGTGACTGGGGGCTACAGGGTTCTATGGGAGGAGGTCACCTGTCATAGCTCTGTAATTTTTATTATAGAAAGTTCAAACAAGGAATCTATTTACACTTACTTATTATAGGACAAATTTACACAGTGCACAACCAGTCGATCAAAATCGGACCATTCTATTGGAATTTACCACAGGATGAACCTTGAACGTTAAATGAGCATATTGTACTAAAACTATACGCGTAGATAGGGCCAAAATATACCTTTTTTAAACCTTAGGAGAGCCCAAAAAATTGTAAATTATTTAAAATCAATTAGAACAATTCTAAGTTTTTGCCTGTACAAACGTTGCACCTTTATTTCTACATGTTCAACTAGGTTGATTTTGTTAGACTTTTAATATATTATTTTGGACTATTCACAGTATATTTCACACAAATTGTTTTGTTGCAATTTGTGTGGGGTCAAATAAGAAAATTATTGGAACAATAAACTGGCGATTAATATTACCTGGTCGGGCAGGAAGTTAGATTAAATTCCACCACAATCCTCCTGCAAGAAGACAATCTGAACATGTTTAAGAAGTATCGTGTGAAACGGGTAACAAGTCAACATTGAACAAGGAGTCGCTTGAAGGCTCCCAAACTTTACAGAACAATGCAGCCATCAGACGGAGTTTTCGTCTAAATCCAAGACAAATTTGCATACGTAACAATGTGCCACACATCCACAGATCAAGCTTTACAGGATTATCCGCTTAGACCTGCCAATTTCACCCTTATAGAATGCAAAGGAGGCATTCTCTTCCAAGCAGCAGACTATCAATGCAGAATAACCTTCTGTCCATGGCTCAACACAAGGCCTGCCAAGGTTTTTTTTAACTGAAAAACTTAAGTGGGACGAGGCACTGTTCAAGATGAACGGAAATGTTCAGCACATACCAATGTGAGGAACTACACAGGACCATAAAACCACAAGAGGGACTGAGAAACTTTAAAGAAATAAACAATAATAAAGAAAATTATTTCTCGCCTCTTCTGTCAGATCACTTATTACAAAACTTGGAACGAAGTAGTGTCCATTGACATGTGTTACATAATCGCTTAGTTCTTCAAAACTATGAACCGAATCGAGTGCTGTTTGCATTAAAATATTGAAAAAAACTGATTTGTTTCAATTGATCAAATGTGATACTCACTTGGAAGTTATGGTCACCAATAGTTAGGGTGTCATTTCTTTCTTGAGAAAACCCTGTAGTGGGAAAGTCTCTTATTTTTTGTAGGTGGAGGTATGACTTGAGGGGATTAGTATGTAAAAACTAGTCCGTGTATTTGTGTATTTGCTGTCGCTAGTGCGCCATGATAGGACAACCTCTGAGCGGTTGGGCCCATTCACGGTCCCACCAATCAATAGTCAAAAGCATTTTTTACAAACCCTAGAATACTCAAAGGGAAAGCGCAAACCAAATCCAGGAATAAAAGTTTTCAGTGAATTGAATGAAAGCAAGTGAAAGCTGACTTTTGAATAGTGAGATTAAAAGTTCTTGCATTATTACACACAAAGGTGACTGAAGCCTTCTAAATGTTATTGATATGTGTTGTAAGGGGGGGGTGTAGGGGACAATGTGTAAAACCAATTCTTGGTAGACACACTATGCATCAATAGCCTAGAATACAAAAGTATGACTGACACGAACAACCGATACTTTTTTTGTAGTTGGCCAGTTTCTTTCAATCCGATCTTTGTATTGCGAGGAAGAAATCGAAGATTTCTGGGAATTTCTGTCCCCTCTTTTAAGTAATGGACGAGTCCAAACTCCGCCCATAACTCTACCGCCATTGGAATCTACTATAACGTACTGTCCGTAAGTACGTTCCTAAATACAATATTCAAAAATCAATAAAAGTTTGCATTACATTATAGTAGATTGCAATTAGTGAGATCCATACATAAATCCATTGGGGTGATGGTTAAAGCCCGGCCATGTCGAGACTAGGCCTTTGTTGCCATACAAAACATATGGGCCGATATCTCAAACGATTGTTTAAAACTAAAACGGTGGTTAGGCCTAAAAATGTGGTAGCTAAACGCACTGTATAAGAAACCACAGGTTAAATATTGTAACAAGTTCGTTAAGATACCACGGTATTTATTTAACGCCGGCGTAAATATCATCCACCGAACCGTGACTTATCTTCGCCTATATCATTACGAACAGCGGCTAAGAAGCCCTTCCCAAGTACCTTTTCGCCTACAAGTTGGTTTTTCCGTGACGCCGGGAAGGGAACTTCTTATAACAGTAACACGTAATCATACTTCAACACAACAAAAACGTTCCTTGTAGATATCGAGAGCTGCGCTAAGTCTAGCGGCCTCAATTTATAAGGGATAGTTTATGAACGATCAAGAAATGATTCTCGATTGCTATGCGCCAAATTTTTTAAGAGTATTTTCCAATTTATTACTCATCTTAGAAATTCTTGAAACCAGTCAAAAAACTACTAGTATCAGCTGTAGGGCATTTATAACGTATGATTGAGCGAATAGGGATTGGTGTGCAAACGTCCGCTAGTGGCATGATTAGAACAACTGCGCGTAATACGAGACTACTTACATGACTACGTTACAAGCCGGTATCAGCTTTGTGTTGACAATCGAATCGTACTTCGTAATTCTTTCGCCACTGATTCCCACCTCTAAAGTTAAATTCTAGTAATTAACACGGTTCAGAGAATCTATCCAGCACTTTTACTTATTTAAACTATTGGTTGGCACAGTGGTAAGACTCGATAAAAAACTGCATGAGAATTGACGGTAACCGGGGAAGATGACTGAGTCTAGGCATGGATGTATGCTTTGTACCATCGTGTATTGGCATATCGTTTGTTTTCTTTTGGAATTGAATAAATAAGGGTCTGATAATTTCAAATTAAGGTGCAGACTAACATTGATTTCGTGACGTACTGTTCATGACACTTACTTAGCGTAGGATAGGTTGTGTGTAATAATTGACTGTAAGTTACATCCCCGGATACAACTAAAATGGGTACAACACGAACTTCACAGTCGATAATATGGTTTGCGCGAAAGGATTATGGGGGCTGACTTATATGTCAGACAATGCCTTCCGTAGTTGTAAATGAAATGCAGGAAGCACACGGGTATTCTAGAATGTCGCGTTACGCATGGAGCTTTTAATAGAATCAAATGATGTTGACAAAACCCGAGCATATTTAAATGTTTTATGTCGTTGTGCGCACTTGCTATCATTAATACAAAAACTGAGAAACACGAGCACGAAAAAATAGAAGCAAAATGATAAATGGACGAGAAGGAAAATCAACTGAGAATCAGGAAAGAAAGGACAAGAAAGAAAAGGGGTAACTGGTCTAAACCACGCGTATCACATAGAGCTGAAAATATCAGGCATTGATGAAAACGTGAAGTTAAACAAGCCTTAAACTACCTCCGGACAAAGTCTAAGTTTAACACGTTTTAGGAATGGTAAACAATGTTCGGCTAAAAATTAAACAGCGTTTAAAGATAACATGCTTGAATGGTTTATTTTAGGCGAGCGTTTAAATGCGATTTAACCAGTGATTAACGTTAAACATCGTTTGAGAATACGAGCCATGGGTCCATTGTACAAAGTACTTTACGAATTCGGCTACTAGAAAACCTATGCATTCAGTTCTACAATGGTCTGTTAATGATAGAGGAACTTGTCTAATCTGCTTGTGCTGATCTCTTATAGGCGATTCGCGTTGATACGCTCGCCCCCTGGAGTTTGGACCTATTCAATTAAGTCGGACAGGGAATCAACCTATCCTACCGGGAAAATGAAAGAATTCAAATGCACGTGCCCACACCGGATTATCTTGGAGGACACTACAGTATGATATAAACTACACTCACCTGCCAATGAATACAATTTCATTCATGTAGGAAACACACTATAGTGTATTTCAGTGGTCTAACATTGCTCACAATAACGATTAACAGAAGTCCCTGCGCCTCAGTGAATTGGCCCACTTTTTATGGCAAAATAACAACTTAGATGTGTTAGGTATGCATTGATATAGAATGCATTATTTCTCCAGTACCGTGATAAGAATGATATTTTGTAGTGTCAAAGGTAAGTTATGTTCAAAGAACTACATTTAATGAAATATTGCTGGTGTTAAGTTTTCATCCTGATATTTCAAATGAACATCCAAGCTATCGTAGATTAGGGGGGTGTGTTATTGCACAAAAGTGCAAGTATGAATTTTACCCCCAGCCAAAATATGGAGACACCCCTGACATAAACAACCTACCTTTAAAAAAAACTAAAATTCAATCAATAACCCCCCGGTAATACCCCCTAAAGAATTTTCCCAATAAAATGTTAAACACCTGCCTAAAAAAGACTGTAATTGTTAATTAGCCTTGTGCTTTTCACTTGAGTAGTTGCAGTGAGCACAGTGAGTATAGTGAGCTCTGTGTGAAACCACTCAATCAGCGTCACAATTTCGCTAGCTGTTTTGTCCCAATATTGCCTGATTTAAAGGCTCCAATTATGACAAAAATCACCATTTAAACTCTTTTGGATGGAATTGTATTGTTATACTTGCTTACTATAAAAAGCAGTGTACATGACAGCTGTAAGTCTGTCCATTATCGTCATTATTAAGATATATTATTGATAGAAATATTGTGGTGCACCTATGTCTTGGCTTGTATTTTATAAGCTTATGTAGTAATCTGATCAATCTGATCCTCTATTCAGTTAAACAATGCCTCACGGGCCATTTAGAATCCACTACTGCAGGGATTTAAATTTGTGTTGATTTACTTTCTTAGTTAAACGAGTACTTAATGGTTACCTTGATCATGCTCATACTCGCTCATTCTTGTAGCCGATATCAGTTTGCTATACAATTGTTAGTTGTATAGCTATTTTCTAACAAATACATTAAGACAGCAAGTCTACTTTGTCTATGCATTATTTCTTATCATTGAATAATGCTCTGCTCAGACTGCAAACATGCAGCTCCATTGCTGAATTCCTGAAAATAGATGTAATTTGTGATTAGCCTAATTTTTAAAACAACATTCCACAAAAGCTAAAAGACATGTACCATTGGTGGGAAATAATATAACATGTCACAAAAATTTTTGGGGGGCTGGAAGTGATAAAAATTGTTGAATTTGGTAAAACTAAACAGTAATTCTGAAATCAGGAATAAAAATCCTGAAATCTTGGTGATAGCATGTGTGATACTTGGAGGATACTTGGCAATTCAATGTATCATTCACATTGCAAGGCTTCCGAATTGAAACCTTATTTCAAAACTTTCAGAGGGTATGTACAGGGGGTTAGAATCGTCTGATTTCAGTAACCCTGATATTTTCTAGTTTTAATTAGGGATTCTCCACAATTTTGACTGGGGTTTTCCATCAAATTTTTTTGATTAATCACACCCCCTACTTAGATGTGAAACAATGTATTTTATTCAACATTTCTTTACTAGCTACATTATTATATACCGTGTATGAGTACCATAAACGTTTCTACCCGTGTCCATAAAATTTCCTCTTACCTTCTACTGGACATGGACATTACCCTAAAAAACTTTTGATGAGGTCTTAACTTATTTGAAATCTACTATATTATACAACCCCCAAAATGTTACCTCATCATTAAATGATAAGTTCATTACATGGCAATGTATACACCATGGTTTCCCCCATTTAACCAATTATCCGGGAATTTTAAAATTCGCATATAATGCCTCTTGGAATATATTTCAAATGATAATATTCTGATTATAAATTACATGTTTGCACCTCTATCATTACATCATCATCACTAAACACAAATACCAAAAATTACATTACCCTGGCTCAATTTCGTCTATCAAATAATTTCATATGACCATTATCTAATGTATTGCAATTCTTAAAGTATTAAATAGAAATGTCCTTCGTTCTTTGCATCCTATACAATTGCAAAGCACTAACTTGTGAATTCTTACATTGTTTTTAACACTAAAGTCTACCCTTTAGTTACCTTCTAGGAACTTTTTATACAGATTTAATTTGTTTAGTTTTCTTTGTTCTTGCATGGGCTTTCCTTCTTTATCATTCTAAAAGATCAGTGCTTGCTTAATAACACTTGCTTATAAAGGACTTATTAAAAAAAATTTTTCTTACAACACCATTATTTACATATCGTCATGAGTCTTCCAAACATGCCAATCGACCATTTTTGGCGAAATTGAGTTTTTGCATATTATGATACTATATCACAAGCTTATTTCATATACCAAATTGAGTGCCAAAATAACATTCCAATTTTAGATATAATAGAATGTTCAACTTTGGGGAATCATAATTACCCAAAACCCAAATGAAAGTCTTCCAACCAGACCAATCTGCATTCGTTTACTGCGAGTTCAATCTCCTCGCTTGATCAACACGGGGGGGGGGTAAACCATATCATTAAAACTGTAAAATATAAAGTAAATTTGAACGGAAACAATAAAGGCTGTGGTTTATGGGAATTTTGTTGGCAGACTGCTCCCAGTAGTGTCCCATAGATTTACACAGTATTTTTCCTGTAAATAACTTATAATTGAGAATTCATACTAGTGTGTAACAATGTTGATATAATCAAAGTTCAAATACGAGCTCTGATATTTAGTCGTAATAGGCCTCGAAACTTGGACAAAAAAGTATTTTACTATAGTTTTAATTAGGTCAAGTATTGTCGTTTTTCTGAGCCTTTTTTTTACTGTGAAGCGCACGTTATTTTCCGTAAATACCATAGCATGTTAGGAGTGTATAAACAAAATATGCATTTTATCTGCAGTGTTCTTTACCAGACCGTACATTGTAGATGTCCTTGACTGTCTAAGCGACGATCGGGGCGATGAGCACGGCAAAGGGAGCCTACGTTTATCAGTTTTGAATCGCGCCAGTTGAGTTTTATTTATTATTATTTTTATATTGTTTAGACATCATCGTTAAGGCTCTTTTCTTTTATTTTGTAATGAAACATGCAACAATC